>JAWPHD010005326.1:0-165985 GCA_037043455.1 Cyrtodaria siliqua | reverse complement strand
TTATGTATCATTGGAAATGTAATATAACGTGAAATCTCTATTTTAGCTAATGGTCGTCTACCAAGTTTGTTCAAATGCCGACACTGGAGTCAAATCTGGTCACAGCCCGGGGGTCACTGGAGTCAAATCTGGTCACAGCCCGGGGGTCACTGGAGTCAAATCTGGTCACAACCCGGGGGTCACGGTTTTCATAACGATGCAATCATGAGTGTGATTTTGGGGACCAGTCGGTATTATGTAAACCAGAAAAAATTTATATATCCTTCGATAATCGGTTTTCAATTTATTTTTCAGGTCCCCGAAATCACTGCCGAAAAAAATCCTGTATCCTTAAATAACATGTGACGTATTTCCGTTATCGACTATTTTGGTGCATCTTAATCTAGGGCTATTAATGACCTAATAATCGAGCCAACTTACATCTACAATTACAGCAGTACAGAAAGTACGGACAATATCATCAGCGTAGCTACTATTAGGATATAGAGACCCGGGCCTAAAAATCAATTGGGAAAAAATGAAAAGTCCAAAAATGCAATAAAAGATGAAGTCGGAGGGGATTAAGGGTCAAAAACGCCGATCATTAACATTTGTTTCTTTTTCTATTTTACAGTATAGGCAATTCAACTCCAGCTAATATATCTGATAATAACGCTTCTTTTCTTGATTTAGATCTCTCGAATGAAAATGGTGAAATAATTAGCAAAATCTATGACAAAAGGGATGATTTTAATTTTGACATTGTGAATTATCCCCCACTTGGATGGGGATGTTCCCCGAGCAACTTATTATGGGGTGTATGTGTCTCAACTTATTCGTTTTTCAAGAGCTTGTACTCGAGTTGAGGACTTTAATATTCGTAATCTTTGTATAACTAAAAAGCTACTCAATCAGGGTTACCGTTACCATAAACTTCGTAAAACCTTTGCAAAATGTTATTATCGTAACCCTTTCCAAATATAAAAGTAATTTAAACCCCTGTCACACTAGGGCCGCGTTCTCACGGCGTCCAAGAAAAATGCAGAACGCCGAGGTGCGCGCAGTACGATCGCAAGTATCGCCGCAGCAACGCAGTGGCATCGCCAGTAGACGCATTGGGATCGCATAGAACGCCAAGCGACGGCGCGCACTTTGAGCATGCACAAAACAAACGCCGTCGCTCGGCGTTCTGATAAGAGCGCAGTGGGGTCGCCGTAAGGTCGCCATAGCAGCGCAGTAAGGTCTCCTACAACGCCACAGGAGCTCCGCGGGCGCGCACAGAGGTCGCAGTGCGAAAGCTGTGGTTGTCGGTGGCGTTTGCACGGAGATTGTACGGCGTTCTCTGAGATGTCACTGCGTCTCTACCGCGCTTATACGGCGCGTCTACGGCGCTTACACGGAGTGTTATTTATTTTACTGCGCTCTTACAACGACTGTATGGAGCTGTCACGGCGATCATTGCGCTCCCAAGGCGCTTCTACCGCGTCCATCGGCGTTTGCATGACAAAAACGAACAAAATAGTATAAATGAATTATAGGTAGTGCAAACGAACGTCTTCAATACGCCGTCAGCGCAGTCCGATCGCCGTGAAAGCGCAGTGCACGCAGTGGAAGCGCCGTGAGAGCGCAGACAATCGCCAACAAGAACTCCGTAGGAACGCGATAGAACGCCATGGGAGCTCCGTAGCAACGCCTTGGTCACTGTGAGGACGCCGTGACATCTCCATCTTCACGACAAATATCATTTCCCAACGCTATTTTCTCATTGAAAAAGCATGGGAAGCTTGAATATTTACAGCCAGCACGCTTCATGGCTGATCAGCTCAGGTATATAAATTGAGGCCCGCTCTTAGTTTTTTATTTGTATAGCATTGCTATATTGAGGGTAAGAATAGCTTAACAACACTTTTTAGTTTTCTTTAATGAAGACATATTTGTTCAAAAGTTTGCTTTTGAATACAAAATGTATCTGGTATTTCTTAATTGTTTTTATACCAAAAATCAGTGCACAACACAATAAATATACAACATTATTATGTTATTATGTGTACTGGTCACAAATGCTTTATTGGGTGGGCCTCATAATCTGAAGAAAATTTGAATATCACACTTTGCTCATGAAATTGTATGGATAACAGTGATTTACAGTTATCTATAGAAATTCTCCAACAAACGAGACTGAGAAACAAAGAAGTGAAACTCAGTGGCACATGTGTGACTTGAACCCGGAAGCTCCAGATTGTTATCGTCCACCTTGCTATCGCTGGGCCATGCCAACAAATTTTGTTAAGTCAGGGTCCTGGTTAAGTATAATATTGTAGATGTAATACAAGAACCTTTTTATTTTGTTTGTTTCATTTTACATCCGTTCTACCCACAATATGTCCAATTCATGCGTCAACGTGCTGTAAAACACCATTCATTCATTTTATGTTTAGTATAAAATGTTTGAAACTGAGTGCAGGTGCACAATGCAAGATATTTTGCAAAGAATATACATTTTGAAGCTGAATTTACCTATACACTGGCTTACACAAGGCTCTTGAGGTATTTATACTGTGAGACTGGGAAACATGACTTGGTGAAAACAGTCTGGCTGTGGTAACACTGTCACACTGCCTCTAAGCAGACCTGAACAAAATAATATATTAAAGTGTTTCCTACCTGTCTGTTGGTGGATCCCACAGGGTTCTCGTCAGGGGAATGTATTTAACCTTATGTTTCTATTATGTTGTCTGTCGGCGTTCTGTCAGTATGGCGTCCTTCTTCGAGTGTGGTGTCATTTGGATCCCCCCTCACCCCACCCCACTCCTGAGCCCAGAGTGTCACCGGTGAGCGCCAACTTCCCTTTTCGGGTTTTAGTTTCAACTTGCATGGACCTCCCTTGGACTTGGGTACTACCACAAGCTTTAAACCTCCCGCCAAAGATATGACTTCCAGCTGCGGCATTGGGTATTACAACCCCTATATTGCCCTCCAGCAGCCTCTGTATTGACCAAAAACAGCCCACCATATACTTATGTCAATATGTCAATAATAATAATAAAAATTCCAACCCATAGTAGTTCCCAGTAACCCTGGTGACCAAGGCCTTAGCTTTTCATCCGTTTTGCTTGATATTTATCCCTAACAATGAAAATTCCCCGGTGACCAACATGAACTTCATGAATTTTCCCTATTGCCCTCCCCTCTGTCCCTCCGACGTATTTTACGTCCGGAGTACATCTGACACGTGTTCTGTGCCAGCATATTCCAAGGCGGGGAGCGATGGGCCTTCCCTACACCCGTGCCTGCTCTCTGTCCCCTGTCAAGGCACCTGCCCTTTTGACCCTTCCCTCTTACGCTTTCTAGCATCCTGGTGACGTTGGGAGGGAGAATCCGCTCCCAAATGTCCAGGCCACCATTCCATGACAGGCCCCTGCACCTCTTGGTGACTGGTCTCCTCCCCGGTCCAAGCGTACCCACAATTCGTCCCCTTTGCCCTGCTCATCACACACCACTGGATCCCAGACATCCACGGGTACTCCACGCATGCCCAACACAAGTCCGCCTGAATCCCATGGCTTCCAAGGTACCTCCTTGCACGCCCCACAGTCCCGTTCAGCGGGTCTGCCAGGATCACAGGGCCACCACGGGTCCTCCCCGTCCGCCCCTGTATTCAGGTCGTAAACTATATACCCTGGATCCGGTTTACCCCATTTGCCTATGACCTCTACCTCTGGTTCTATTACCAGCCCTCTAGGACCGCTCGAGATTTCCAGTTTGACTATCGCTTGGCGATTACAGCTGCTTTGTTCAAATGCCTCGCTCCGCTGCAACCCCTTACGGACTCCGCGGGGTGATCAATTCCGAAACCTAGGAACTCCCTTGCTGACATCCCGCTTCATCCACCTTCGGGATGAAGGTCCCCCAGTTCCTGTCCGCCCTGGTGCAGTACTCGCATTCCACACAATGCAGTTTCCCTGGCTCAACTCCGGCCACAAATGCGATGCAGTGTCCCTGTCCAATAGGTTTCCCCGACAGTGCATCCGCAATTCCGTGTTTCTTGCCACACACCAACCTGGGGCTCACTAACCGTAACATCCAAGTCAGATTCGACTGGTCCATCCAGGTTCGTCCTAGAAGGTAGTACCGGTACTGCCACCGGCCAGGACTCAGTCTGAGGACTTGACAATCGATTGTCAATTCACCCTCACTCATATTAAGATTGTTTCCTCCCAGGTGAAATAACGTAACGCTGCCCAGTAACATATCTTCGCGATAGGAGCTACATAGACAGTCTCCTTATACAGCTTCTCAACCATCTTTAAAGTTACTGAACCTACAGAAAACCTGTGCACTGACAACTCCTGACTTCCGGCCCCCATGGTCTACTGGTCCCCTGGGTTCCCGCCTGGAAATCACTTGACGCGGATGGATATGCTATCACCCCGAGATCCCCGGATCTACCCTTCCCTTATGTTCAGGTATTTCTACTTCCCCGTACCCCGCCCTCTCGGGAAAACTTATTTTACCCTGATTTGGTGGTGACACAACCCCTGGTGCCAGCCCTATCTCTGGCTGCAGGCTACTTACTACCACTGACTCCCCGTCTGAGTCCTTGACCCTCTACTAATGGTTCGTCCAACACTATTTCATCCCGGAAGATCTGCACCTGCTGAGCCCACACTTAAACCTTTGATTCGGACATCCCAGGCAGTTGAGTGGGCTGTCGAGCCCCCTCTCGACTCTCTACCTGATCGCAGTTCAAGGGTTGTGCCTCTATTGGCACTGCTCCCTTACTGGTTGATGTCTCCTTCGTCTGGCCTAATTGTCCTCGGATCGAGGTTCGTTCTGCCCACGCCCTCGTCGACCCTGTCCCGTTTAAAGCACTCTCAACATACTCCCTGTGTGGACACTCCCGCCTGAAATGACCAGTCTCCCCGCACCCGATACATGCCAATATCGGTGATTGCCTCTGGTATGTGGATGGGCTTTCGGGTTACAGGCCTTTACTGAGCGAAGCGAGTGTCTGCGTATTTTTTTTCCAATTTCGGCACTTGCTTAGACAGAGTGTTTACCATGAAACTGGCCTCACGGCTTTGTCCTCCTGGACCGCCCAAACAACCACAGGGTCGTCTATCTCTTACTCCAGCCACCGCTTGGGTACTGTATGGGCTTTCACATACACAGCCTGAGTCATATAATGATGCCATTTCACCCTGCCAATAGCAGTCTCGATGCGGTCCGGTTGCTCGAGCCCAACCCGATGACCCGCATCACGGTCTGCCAGTCCCTGACAAAACCGTACCACCGCCTGCTGAGTCCAGTATGTACATGATATTGGCAAATCCACGAAGGCTTTATTCGCCAATGGCATTTACCCTGTCGGCTCAGTCTTCCAATGACTCGCCTGGGTTCTACACAGCCTGCTAGAATCTGGATTGCGCAGTGGTGAAATGTTGTTTGAACACTAGCCAATGTGTTCCCATCATACATGAGGGCTTTAGGTAGGGACTTGATGGGTTCCCATTCCCTAGATCCGCCATGTTTATAAGCAGAAGACATTCCCCGTTTGTATACCCGGTGCTTACGGTCAAGTCGATTCGAGATGGGGAGCGACGCTTACTGCTTCTTCGCGATGGTGAGCGTCCCGCCGTACCACTCCGCGATGGGAATCCTGCTGCTCTACCACTCCGCGATGGTCTTGCCACTTTGCTTTAGCGTGGACCTCCTCGGGCTCGAGTCCCCAATCCTAGATCTACAAACATGCGATGTGCATCCCTTCTTGCCTCAAACTTTCTCATCTTCGGAGCTCTCATCTTCACAAAAGTCCCCCACCCTGGATCCCCGAACACATGATTAACCACCTATCTTTCTCATCTTCGGAGCTCTCATCGTCACTGTCCTCATTTGATGATGGAGAGAACGGCGGAGAGGCATACTGTAACAATATGTAAACATGTGACCTAGGGACAAGGACAAGTTTGACCCTATGTCACCAGTTGAACAAATTTGATAGTAGGCCACATGCTAATATATATGTAATATATGAGAGTTATATGCCGTGTGAAATCAGAGAAGATTTTTCAAGCGTTTCCCAACATGTCGATGTAAAATTTACATTCACAAATGTTACAGATACTTCTCCTGAAATATTAGTAACCCCTGGTACATTCAAACTTTATGTATCATTGGAAATGTAATATAACGTGAAATCTCTATTTTAGCTAATGGTCGTCTACCAAGTTTGTTCAAATGCCGACACTGGAGTCAAATCTGGTCACAGCCCGGGGGTCACTGGAGTCAAATCTGGTCACAGCCCGGGGGTCACTGGAGTCAAATCTGGTCACAACCCGGGGGTCACGGTTTTCATAACGATGCAATCATGAGTGTGATTTTGGGGACCAGTCGGTATTATGTAAACCAGAAAAAAATTATATATCCTTCGATAATCGGTTTTCAATTTATTTTTCAGGTCCCCGAAATCACTGCCGAAAAAAATCCTGTATCCTTAAATAACATGTGACGTATTTCCGTTATTGACTATTTTGGTGCATCTTAATCTAGGGCTATTAATGACCTAATAATCGAGCCAACTTACATCTACAATTACAGCAGTACAGAAAGTACGGACAATATCATCAGCGTAGCTACTATTAGGATATAGAGACCCGGGCCTAAAAATCAATTGGGAAAAAATGAAAAGTCCAAAAATGCAATAAAAGATGAAGTCGGAGGGGATTAAGGGTCAAAAACGCCGATCATTAACATTTGTTTCTTTTTCTATTTTACAGTATAGGCAATTCAATTCCAGCTTAAGGGGGAATTGACCTATTCGAAAATTTAAGGGTACGCATATGAACTATATATATTTGTAAATTTGAAGATATTTGCGACATGAATCTGAATTTTGTTTTGCCGTTATTTAAACATGTTTTTAATAATAACGTCTTAAATATGGCTATGTTTGAGGTTTTTCATAAAAGTCCCGTTGTACCCAGTTTTCAACGTTTTTGACATTTTTAGAGTGTTAGGCTAGTCACATGTAATAATTTTTTATATCAAACTGTTCGTCTTGATGAGACCCTTCAAATGATATATAAATTATTTCATTTACAATAAGACATGAAATAATATTTATATAATTTCCTTTTTCTTTCACCGATTTTTTACCGTGAAATTTTAAGAAAAAACAAAGTTAAAGCCTTTTATCTTTTAAACGGCTTCATAAAAAACTGCACAATTTTAATATGTTTTAAGGAATTTAATTTCCTATCGGAGTATAAAATAAAATTTGCTAGTCATCGGAATATTTTTTTCAGTATTCTTGTTTTATTAACCATAATACCCTTCGAAAAAGACGTCGCGTCATGAAAATAACGTCGACGTCGACGGTATTTGTATCAAAGGTACATTGTACATGTTGGTGATGTATTAACAATTATAATGTGATAATTGCCTCTTCGTATATTAATTATAGTTACCGTCTAGATTGACTGTACATGTTACTCAATATAAATTGCTAAGGTTTTTAGCAATTCGTCAATTTCATTGACTGAAATATAACTTATATTAAATATATGTGATTAAATATATGTACGTGAAAACAGACAGTAATGAGTTGTTCGTGATTTTTCAAAAGCTAGCGGTTTCGCCTATGCAATCCATGTATTGTTTCAAAGATGTCAACAAGAGTATAACACATGCATTACAATATAATACTAATATGAGTAATACAAATAGTAGTTATACATTATATACGCATGCATAATATGAAAGCAGAATATAATTAAAGTATGCATTTAAATTGTATAAGTGTATTTATGGCATACCAGCCATTAGCTTTAAGACTATTAATAAACAGGAAAGACATATTGGTCCATGTATCGAAACAACTTGTCTCAAGGCGACTGCGGATGAAAATATGATAACTCTTAAACATATGAGTAACAACACCACAGCAACACCAGGTCAGCATATGGAATTCCAGTTTCAGCTGGAAGAGACATTCGATCTATTTGAAACAGACTGTAATTGTTTTCTATATTCAACAAATATTGACAACATAACGGCTCTTAAACAAAAGCCTGATCTGGTTTATTGTTGTGTGTTTGTACAATGTTTTATTGGATGATAACTCGTTTCTAAACTCTTAATGTTGTACATTAATGTGAATTTGTGTTAAAAATTGCTTAATTTATAACTTAAAGGGACACTCGGAAATTTTGATGTTTTAAACTCGTGGCATCCCGTTATGTTTTCTACATAACCTGCATATCTGCAAACCATTATAAATAATTATTCATTAGTTCATGTCAAAGTAAATAGTTTTTTTACTACTAATTGCTGATTATTACGGTGTCCTGTTAGGGACAACTTACCATCGCACCTTACCACCGAGCATCGACCTAGATCGATGGTAAGATGCGATGGTAAGATGCGATGGTCGATGGTAAGATGGACCATCGACCATCGCATCTTACCATCGACCATCACATCTTACCATCGACGGTAAGATGCGATGGTAACATGGCCCTAACCGGACACCGTAGATTATTGTGTAGCGATAATATTTGAGGCTACGGTTGAATAACGAAGAAATAATGAAAACTCCAAATTGTATTATATTAATATATGCCAGCAGATATAACGTCAAACTGATACTGAATTGATAAATCGAGGTGAAAATAATTTTTGTAAATTGTCTTGTGTCCCATTAAAACATTATTATCATGTACTCTTTGAAATGAGTATACACATGAATTCCATTTCCAAATTCGTAATTTCACTTAGGAATTACATACGAATAGCATAAGAAACTGTGTAACAAAGCATCAAATAGAATTTAAACGTGTGTACCCCAGAAAACGACTATATACAAACTGTCTAGCAATGCGGTGTATATTTTTCTAACCAATATATGAGTATACTCATAAATAAGTATAACAGATGTTACAGAATTAATAATAATATATAAATATACAACTGATCAACATATATCACATATTCAGGAGAACACAGTTTAAATTCAAAGTCTACACAGAATGCGCACAACGATATAAAGTTGCTGCCATTACAGCCACGTGGGACAATGCAACAACTGTCGTCTGGATCTTTTGAGTTACAGTCACGTGCTCTATGTATGATACCAGAAAACTCGTCTGCAACAGCGTGTATGAATACAAATAACGGCACTGTCCAGTTCACGTTCGATGAGACCTTGGCTTTTTCAGAAGATGAATAATAATATTACGGCACGTCGACACATAAACAGGTCATATTGTGCGCAAAAACTAATGAAAGATGAAAAAATGAAGTATTAATTCAAAATTAATGTAAATATATAAAGACAAAACTAGTAAAAAAATAATGGAGCGGAAGGTAAAACACGTGTTTTATTGCACGACAGTGTCACCTGATTTTTAAAGCAATATACTGAAAGGAAAAAGAAATTTCCGCTATATATTGTATGTTCAGTATGCTACTGCTAATCAAATGATACAGGGCGACATTAGGCCTGTCCTTTCGGAAAGAAGGTTTAAGCAGCACCGAACACACCAATGGTTACTCCTTTAAAGTTTCATTATCGACAAAACGCGCATTTGGCTCAAGCAGGTGAGCAAACTTAGGATTTAAACGTCGCAATCGCTAAATAAAACATTAAACAAAATACTGAAAAGGCTTGACTTTTTCAAGCCAAACTTCAACATTTATGAATTTCGTGTAACAAAGTATACTTTGATTAAATGTCTGCTACATGACAGAGTTGTCCTTTCTGTAATTAGTTGAAGCCCCTTTTTGTACACAACACGTTGAGATATATCTGGAATAGGGTGTATCTAATAGTGTAGTATAGGCAATTTTTTGATTATGCGTTTCTTTTTCCTTTCAGTATATTTTGCTTCTGATAAAGCAGCGTCTGCTTATTTTAATTTTGTTTCAGTTAGCAAAAAGCATAATAAGCAAAGCATTCTGTGTATTGTAAACGAAATGTGAAGTATTGTACTATGTTATACACTTTAATACATTATCCTTTATTTGTTGTTTGACTGACACTACACTTTTTATTAAAAAAAGCTTTGATAAATAATCAAACGATTAGTAGTATCTAATATGAGAAAACGGACAACAGTTCATGAAAACATACGCTGTAATGATACAGAGTAGACAAACAGTTCATGAAAACATACGCTGTAATGATACAGAGTAGGATAAAAAAAAAAGTTTACATGTTTAATAACAACACATATATATTATGATATTTAGCATGATTGACGGCTGCCTGAAATTGTATATACATTAAACGCACTTTTAAATGAACTTGAACTTATTGTTTTATCCTAGAGGTATTACCAAAATACATGACCATAGTTATTGCGGTAATTTGAGATTCGAGCGAATTAGACATGATGCTTGAAAAAAAATCAATTTAGAGTTTTCACATAAACTCTAGAAAAGAAGAGAAAAAAAACGGACGGAAAAAAAAGTAGAAAATACGGAGCAGTATTTATCATTATCATTTAGGGTACCAGTGTTTGTTTCCAATGTTTGCGTCAACGTCGTTAGTCGTACACATATTATATTTACGACGCGACGTCGACAGCGACGCCTTCTTCGTAAGGGTATAATTATGTTATTAAAATAAGAATACTGAAAAAAATATTCCGATGATTAGCAAATTTTATTTTATACTCCGATAGGAAATTAAATTCCCTAAAACATATAAAATTGTGCAGTTTTTTATGTGAAGCCGTTTAAAAAGATAAAAGGCTTTAACTTTGTTTTTCTTAAAATTTCACAGTAAAAAATCGGTGAAAGAAAAAGGAAATATATAAATAATATTTTATGTCTTAAGTTGTAAATGAAATAATTTATATATCAGTTGAAAGTCTTATCAAGACGAACAGTTTGAGTATAAAAAGTAATTACATGTGACTAGCCTAACACTCTAAAAAAGTCAGAAACGTTGAAAACTGGGTACAACGGGACTTTTATGAAAACGTCAAACATAGCCATATTTAAGGACGTTATGATTAAAAAACATGTTTAAATAACGGCAAAAAAAAATTCAGATTCAAATCGCAAATATCTTCCAAATTTACAAATATATATAGTTCATATGCGTACCCTTAAATTATCGAATAGGTCAATTCCCTTAACAAAGACTAATATATCTGATAATAACGCTTCTTTTCTTGATATAGATCTCTCGAATGAAAATGGTGAAATAATTAGCAAAATCTATGACAAAAGGGATGATTTTAATTTTGACCATGTGAATTATCCCCCACTTGGAAGGGGATGTTCCCCGACGCAACTTATATGGGGTGTATGTGTCTCAACTTTATTCCGTTTTTCAAGAGCTTGTACTCGAGTTGAGGACTTTAATATTCGTAATCTTTGTATAACTAAAAAGCTACTCAATCAGGGTTACCGTTACCATAAACTTCGTAAAACCTTTGCAAAATGTTATTATCGTAACCCTTTCCAAATATAAAAGTAATTTAAACCCCTGTCACACTAGGGCCGCGTTCTCACGGCGTCCAAGAAAAATGCAGAACGCCGAGGTGCGCGCAGTACGATCGCAAGCATCGCCGCAGCAACGCAGTGGCATCGCCAGTAGACGCATTGGGATCGCATAGAACGCCAAGCGACGGCGCGCACTTTGAGCATGCACAAAACAAACGCCGTCGCTCGGCGTTCTGATAAGAGCGCAGTGGGGTCGCCGTAAGGTCGCCATAGCAGCGCAGTAAGGTCTCCTACAACGCCACAGGAGCTCCGCGGGCGCGCACAGAGGTCGCAGTGCGAAAGCTGTGGTTGTCGGTGGCGTTTGCACGGAGATTGTACGGCGTTCTCTGAGATGTCACTGCGTCTCTACCGCGCTTATACGGCGCGTCTACGGCGCTTACACGGAGTGTTATTTATTTTACTGCGCTCTTACAACGACTGTATGGAGCTGTCACGGCGATCATTGCGCTCCCAAGGCGCTTCTACCGCGTCCATCGGCGTTTGCATGACAAAAACGAACAAAATAGTATAAATGAATTATAGGTAGTGCAAACGAACGTCTTCAATACGCCGTCAGCGCAGTCCGATCGCCGTGAAAGCGCAGTGCACGCAGTGGAAGCGACGTGAGAGCGCAGACAATCGCCAACAAGAACTCCGTAGGAACGCGATAGAACGCCATGGGAGCTCCGTAGCAACGCCTTGGTCACTGTGAGGACGCCGTGACATCTCCATCTTCACGAAAAATATCATTTCCCAACGCTATTTGGTCATTGAAAAAGCATGGGAAGCTTGAATATTTACAGCCAGCACGCTTCATGGCTGATCAGCTCAGGTATATAAATTGAGGCCCGCTCTTAGTTTTTTATTTGTATAGCATTGCTATATTGAGGGTAAGAATAGCTTAACAACACTTTTTAGTTTTCTTTAATGAAGACATATTTGTTCAAAAGTTTGCTTTTGAATACAAAATGTATCTGGTATTTCTTAATTGTTTTTATACCAAAAATCAGTGCACAACACAATAAATATACAACATTATTATGTTATTATGTGTACTGGTCACAAATGCTTTATTGGGTGGGCCTCATAATCTGAAGAAAATTTGAATATCACACTTTGCTCATGAAATTGTATGGATAACAGTGATTTACAGTTATCTATAGAAATTCTCTACCCCCCCCCCCCCCCCCCACCCCCCCCCCCCCAAATACAATAGGCTCGAAATATGTCTTTAAGGACTCTTCTGCGACAAGGACTATCACAACCTGACTTCTATGGTGATGTGATTTATAAACTTCGTAAGATTCTTGGTCATGATCACTTTCATACTATCTTTGTTAAACTTGTTAAAAAGTTTATCAAAAGAGGTTATGACCCGATCATTTTGCAACGTACTGCATGCTTGGTGGTGGAGCCTTTTACAGTTCGTCACTATGCTTTCCTCTTTAAATGTGCGATAAGCGAACAGGCTGTGGACCCTATGATGACGCCAGCCTAAAGCACATTGGGACGGTGGCGTTTGATGTTTGTCCATGATCTTTCTTGTCGTGCCCTTAATGGTTTATTTTCTTGTTGCTCTGGCTTCTGCCAAGTCACTGAGTACCTTCATTGTGGCTTTCTATGTTATTGTTTTTTTGTATTATATTTACACGAGCATATTTGTGTTTTACTTATATTGCCTATTGATTCTGCTTTAGATCATGGCGGGGATTTCTTTATTTACACTGTCCCGTAGGGTAAGTTTGAGGTTTGGTGCACCCTAGAACCGGTTTAAACCCCCAGTGGCCTACTTTGCCACTGACCGTTCCAAGGCGGTAGCCCTATTGTTAACCCTTTTGTGTTTGTGATTTCGTTTGCATTTACTATTAATTTTGCTTTCTTGTTTGTCTGACTGCGTGTTTGTTTCTGTGTATTGTGGTTGACTGTCCTCGTTCAATGCTACTTTCCCTGTCCGATCTTTTTATATTTCTTTGTTAAATGTTAATTCTCAAACTTGACTAGCAGTATTACTTAAAATACCCCAAACGTTTCTGTCTGATATACGCCAAAACGCACCATTGCATATTTAAACAAAACATCCGAATGCTCCCGGATCATACTAGTTTGTCGGGCCTATATATGCATTTCAGGTCAGCTACGCCCCTGAATTATAGGTCATATTGACGTTTTGTCGCATGCATATTCATCACTTGTTTTATGTATACTGGTATCATTTTTCTTAATACTCTAGGAAAGGTGAAGATAAATCAAAACGTCTCCAAACTTTTAACTTCTTGACTTACTGCCTTAAAGATTATTTTAAACAATATTGTGATAAAACTTATGAAAACTCTAGGATTAATTTATTTTGGTCTATTAAAAATTCAGTCGACGTTCTTGATCAAAATTAATGTGCAATAAACGTCACGTTTCATCTATAAGTAGGTATGACTTATCTACGCTATATACAACCATACCACCTTATCAAAGACAAGCTTATGGCTCGCTAGAGAAAAAACTACATTTTTGGCCTGTAATAATACCAAAGCCTTTTTTACGAACGGCAGTTTAGACAATTACACTATGTGGACTTGTCAAAAGGTTTTTGAAGCACTCATTTTCCTATTAGATATTATTTTCGTCAGGTAGGGAACTATCTTTTATAAATAGACAAATGAGTACGAACTGTGCACCTCTTGTCGCAGATTTGTTCTTGTTTTTTCATGATGAGTATTACATCCGATACTCAGGCAGATGTAATTGAAGCCTTTAATGACAACTCTCGGTATTTGGATGACATAGTGAACATTGATAATCCTTCTTTAGTACTAGGGTTAATAATATCTATTCTTAAAGAACTTTAAAAAAAAGTATGAAAGGAGAAATTTGGAAATAATCGACCAAGATAAATACAAATAAATACAAATAATATTGCAGTCTCGGTTTGTTTGATTAAGACTGTTCATGGTAGTAAACAGTGCTTGCTACCGCTCACGACCTGTAGCCCCGGGTTGAGCAGACTTCAATATCTAAAATGCCAATAGTACAAACTTCGTAAGATCCTTGGTCACTTTCATACAATCTGTATTAAATTTGTTTAAAAGGTTTATCAAAGGAGGTTATGACCCTATCATTTTGCAACGAACTGCATGTTTAGCGTTTGACCCATTTCAATTCGCCGCTATGCTTTCCTCTTTGATTGTGCGATGACCAGACATATTGTTTAACCTATGATGACGTCTACCTAAATCCTCATAGGACGGTAACGTTTGATGTTTGTCTTTAATCTTGTCTTGTCGTACCTTTAACGGTTTGTTCTCTTGTTGCTCTGACTTCTGCCAAGTCATTGAGTACTTATTGTGTGGCTTTCTTGGTTCTTGTTGTTTTTATATTATATTTTACATTATCATTCATGTGTTTTACTTATATTGCCTATTAATCCTGCATTGTTTGTTAGAGGTAATAACCTAGCGGGTATTTCTTTATTTACACTGTCCCATGTATTGGGATGACAGTAGGGTGAGTGAGGTTTAGAGCACGCTGGAACCTGGTTTAAACCCCCTGCGGGCTTTTTGCCACTGAGCGTTCCAAGGCGGTAGCCCTATTGTCACTGCCATACCGTTTTGTGTTTGTGATGACTTATTTTGCCTTTTATTCATCTTAAAGTCGTTCTTCGTTTCTCTGTGTGTTTGTGGTTGCCTGTCGCCCTTGAATGCTACATCTCCTGTTTGATTTTTATATCTACTTTTATCTCATACTTCAAAGTTAATTGATACAATTAATAAAAAAAATCACGACTATATAGGGTCCGTATCTAATGGCACTTTTGATCATCTTTGATCTCGTACTTCAAAGTTAATTAATATACTTAATGAAATATAAACACTATAGCGGGATTGTCTAAGTCTTTCATGTCATACTTCAAAGTTAATTGATACGCTTAATAACGAATGCTAGTAACTGATATATATATATATATATATATATATATATATATATATGTGTGTGTATAAGTCTGTATCTAATGGAATGGTTCATGATCTTTGATCCCGTGCCTACGTCCACAACTTTAACCATTATTTTTTTAAGTAAAAATGAGCCATAATTGTTTATATATAACCTGGATCTATGCGTGTATGATATGTAAAAAGTAGTGTATTATTTATCAATTGATAATACAAATTATACTGGTTTGTGAAAATATTTAAATTATGTTTATACAATCGCTTGCTTGCCATATTTAAATTGTTTTGTAACTCATAGACATGTTTTGTCTTTTGGATGAATAAAGTTATCTATCTTTTTATTATGATGTTGTCTAATGATACCGAATATAAGTGTGACGTTCACTATGTGTGTCCGAGTACACAAATGGGTAGTGTAAGAACATATTTAAACTCGACAGTGCGAGTTGCAATCTAACGACGTCGAAAGCTTGGTCTAATATCTGTCATATTAACGTTGCTCAGACATGTTCAATTTGAGATGATTGGTCCAAATCTGTAAACAAAAGGAATTTGAAAACGTAAATTGGAAGATGAAATGGATGCTTTTGTGAATCGTCTTCTGGTGTTAACATGATCATATGAGTTTTGCATCAAAAGGCCAGCTCATATAAATTGCAAAGCACCGGTCGGTGATCTAAACATTATATTGGCACAATACATATGTTCTGTCCTCCCTATATTGAAGGTAGATATAAAAGTCGAACAGGACATATAGCATTCAAGGACCACAGTCAACCAAACACACGCGAAACAAACAACAATTACAAGGATAAATAAGGGACAATGTCTGTGACATCAGTGGCAACAGGCGTTTGTGACATCAGTGGCAACAGGCGTTTGTGACATCAGTGGCAACAGGCGTTTGTGACATCAGTGGCAACAGGCGTTTGTGACATCAATGGCAACAGGCGTTTGTGACATCAGTGGCAACAGGCGTTTAATCATAAAAAAGTATCATTTTGACTTTAAACGTTCTTGCATAATAAAAAAAATATTTAAAGTTTTATTTTTTCTTGTTCTACCAAAAGTTTCAGTATATTATTAGGTGCAATATAATCAAGAATTAGTTATACGCAAAAACAATTGGCTTTGAACTGTTCTACTAATTAATAATAATGAATTTCACGTATGCACTAATGGGACGCCGCGAGTTTTAAAACGTCAGGATTGCAGTGGATCCCTTTAAAACGAAAACCAGTATTAAGAATGAACCGGGAGTAAGCTAGCATACAGAGACATTTGGCTAACTTAATTAGCCTTAGGTGTATATAACATACAGTTTTCTGTCACTTAAATATGTACATTTTAAGACGTTATTTATATATAATAAAAACAATTAACGTGGTTAGTGTGTGTCTTTGTTATTAACCAATACATATTTTATATTCTTATCAAAAAGAGTATGAGAGTGGACCTTTGGAAACGGCCGAACACGACACATACGAAATATTGCAGTCTCGGTTTGATTCAGACTGTTCATGAACAGTAGCCAATATATTTGATACCCCAATCTGCGTCTCAGCTTGATACCTGGTTATCTCTGGTTAGTAGTATATATTAAAGGGGCACGATGCAATCTTGAAATAGTTATCAGCTGCAGCTCGATGTATTTAATTATATTTTAAATTTTGATTTGAATAAAAGGAGTAATACACTTTGGAGTTGTCATGTTTGTCTTCGTCATTCTGTCTGAGCATTAAATGTATTAATGGTGCAATATAATAAACAATGTTAAAGGGGGTACATCAGGATTTTTCATGAAACATCTTAAATTTTAAAAATGTTCCAATTCATGATAAAACACTTATATCAATCAAAATATAATGTTAAACAGGAAAACACTATATAGCTATGATGTAATCGGACGTAAAATGCTGAAATTAACCCTGGTGCGTCACCTAGGATAGCACATGTTGCTATGCAGAATGTTTTTTTTGGCTAATAAGGGATAATTTTTCGGCTCATTCATTATGTTTAGGCCATTCAGAATAGAAAATATTATTTTTTGTCAATTTTTAGTCGGACACCTAGACCCCATGAAAATCCTGATGTACTCCCTTTAAAGTAATATGAAAAAAATATTTGCCTTGAATTATTCAAATATTTATTAATAATGATTCGCAAATACGCAAGTTATGTAGAAAAACTAACGAGAAGCCGACAATTAAAAATAAATAAATATTGAAAATACTTAGTCCCTTTAAAGCAAACTTACCTCGAGCTAACCTCTATTAATGTACCAATACTTTCAACTGAGCACTTAGCATGGTAGGTGCCTTGGGATTCCTTCTATCTCTTATTGAGTCTCCGTTAACAGGATGGACATTATAGTTCGCTTAGATGTCTTGGCAAAAACACTGATATCCGATATATTAGACCCAAATGTAAACGTCACTCGTTTTATTATTCACGCAGTAAAATTCCCAACAGAGCCTTATCCATTATAATATTGAAATGTGATAGAAATAAATTTCCCAGTATCCCCTTGCAACTCTTGCACTACATGTCGATGACGTAGGTTACACAAACAAAACTAACAAATAAAGATATATTTCGTTTTTTAAAGTGTTTAAATACGCATAACAAACTGTTTAATGCCGTATTAATTAAATTGGAATATTGTTAATTATTTATCATTATTTATCATGCAATGGCTTTCTTAAAATATGTATGTAAAAGACCAGACGTGTTAAAATAGGCATTATATAATAGCAATACGTTTTGCGTAATTATTACATACGTGTAAAACGGAAGTCATGTCTACATCACTAGAAGATCTTAATCAACAAGAAGCTCTACAATACACAGGCGGAGTTGTGCTAGTGTCCATTTGTATGGTTGTGGGAACTGTGGGAAATATCCATGTCCTTCACGTATTCTGGTTCCGAACTAAACCGTCCAACCGCCGAACATTTACTCTCGCTATGGCTGTCGTAGATTTGACCACGTGTGTTGTAGCAATGCCGTTTACCATCGTGCATCTGAGAAAACCTCTCACGTTTACCTTGACGCCTGTGTGCAAAGGTTTCAGATATTTGATATATGTTTTATGTTTGGCTTCAGCACTTATAATTCTGGTCATAGCGATTGATAGGTAAGTAATCTGTATAAGTAATATATTACATAAGTGTGCTTTTGTGTATTTAAATCTGCAAAACAATTGTTTATGATCGGTATTACTTTTTTATGCTCCCGCCATTCGAAGAATGGTGAAGGGGCATATAGTGTTTCACCTGTCCGTCCGTGCGCGCGTCCGTCCATGCAAAAACCATGTCCTCACTGTAACTTAGCTAATTGTTATTGGATCTTTTCCAATCTTGGTCAAATAGTATATGGGCACAATATCTCGGCTAAGTTCAATAAGCGGCCCCATCGCCCCAGTAGTTCCAGAGTTATGACTCATGGTATAGTAAAAAAATGCGAAATTAATGGTATCCGCACTCTAACTTAGGTAATCATTATCCAATCTTCTCCAAACTTGGTCAAATTATAATGTGCACAATGTCTCGGACAAGTTCGATTTTCGATCCCATCGCCCCAATAGTTCCAGAGTTATGACCCTTGGAATAACAAAATCGCGAAATTAATGATGTCTGCACTTTAACTTGGGTAATTGTTATTTTATTTTCCCCGAACTTGGTCACATTGTATATGGGCACAATGCATCGGCCAAGTTCGATTTTCGGCCCCATCGACCCTGTAGTTCAAGAGTTTTGGACTTGGAATAGTAAAAAACTGCAAATGTTATGGTGTCCGCACTCTATCTTGGGTAATTGTTATCCAATCTTTTCCAAACTTGGTCAAATTGTATATGGGCACAATGTCTCAGCCAAGTTTGATTTTTGGCCCCATCGCCTCAGTAGTTTCAGAGTTACGGCCCTTGAAATAGTAAAAAATCACGAAATCAACGGTGTCCGCGATCTAACATGGGTAACTGGTAACCACTTTTCTCCAAACTTGATCAAATTGTATAAGGGCATAATGTCTCGCCAAAGTACGATTTTCGGTCCGATCGCCACAGTACTTTCAGAGTTATGCCCCTTGGAATGGTAAAAAATCGCGAAATAAATGTTGTCCGCACTCTAACTTAGGTAATTGTTATCCAATCTTCTCCAAACTTGATCAACTTGTATAATGGGCACAATGTCTCGCCCATGTCCGATTTTTCGCCCGATCGCCCCAGTACTTCCATAGTTATGCCCCTTGGAATGGTAAAAAAAAACACAAAATAAATGTTATAGCAGGGGCATCCGCGTCCCATGGATGCATTTCTAGTTTAATTAAATAATTAAGTGTATTTTACTCTCTTGAATTTTTTTCATTGCGATGATTTTGATGAGAATAAAATGGGTTATCTTAGTTGTTTGAGACTGTGTAATAGCATTGTTTATTTGATAATTGTTTGATATGTATTTGATTCAGAAAAGGTTTTCAATAAGTCATTTTCTAACCCATATCCATATATATAGTTATGTTTCGTGTTAACTGATGAAGACTTCTTTAAAATTAAAGATAAGCTCAACTTAACAAAGCTAGTTTTCTTTATATATATATATATATATGTATATATGACAAAAGAGATGATTTTAATTTTGGCAATGTTAATTATGTTAATTATCCCCATTTAGACGGGGATGATCCCCGAACAGTTTCTTACAGGGTATGTTTCTCAACTCATCCGTTTTTTCTAGAGCGTGTAGTCTCGTAACCTTTGTGTAGTCACTAAAACGTTTCTCCATCATGACTACCGTTACAATCAATTTTACAAAAATATATCCAAAAGTGTACTTGTATTATCGTAACCCTGATTTACTTCTTATTTCATGGTTTCGCCACTAAATTTTCCTCTTTCATTGTGCGATAATATCAACATAGTGTAGACCCTATGGTCATGTCTTCCTAATCCTGAAGGTAACGTTTAAAGGGAGTACATCAGGCTTTTCAAAGGGGTCTAGGGGTCCGACTTAACAAGGAAATTCATTCTGTACAGCAATACGTGCTATCCTAGGTTACGCACCAGGGTTAATTTCAGCATTTTGTGCCCGATTCCGTCCTAGCTATATGGTGTATTCGAAGTTTAAACCTTAACAATATGGTTCAAACATCATATTTTGACGGATATAAGTGTTTTATCATGAATTGGAACATTTTTATAATTTAAGGTATTTCTAGAAAAATCATGAGGTACTCCCTTTAATGTTCGTTTTCAATCTGTTCAGCATGTATTGTCTTGCTTGTCGTGCCGATAACTTTTTTATTCCCTTTGTTGCTCTGGCTTCTATCAAGTCACTGCTTTCTTGTTTTGTGGTTTTCTATGCTTTCGATTTTATATTCAACTATACATCTGTGTTTTACTTATATTTCCTTTGCCGCCTAGTTTGTTAGAGGATATAGTCTGGAGAGGAACTCCGCCTAGTTTGTTAGAGGTAATAGTCTGGAGAGGAACTCCGCCTAGTTTGTTAGAGGATATGGTCTGGAGAGGAACTCCGCCTAGTTTGTTAGAGGTAATAGTCTGGAGAGGAACTCTGCCTAGTTTGTTAGAGGATATAGTCTGGAGAGGAACTCAGCCTATTTTGTTAGAGGATATAGCCTGGAGAGGAACTCCGCCCAGTTTGTTAGAGGATATAGTCTGGAGAGGAACACCGCCTAGTTTGTTAGAGGATATAGCCTGGAGAGGAACTCAGCCTAGTTTGTTAGAGGATATAGCCTGGAGAGGAACTCCGCCAGTTTGTTAGAGGATATAGTCTGGAGAGGAACACCGCCTAGTTTGTTAGAGGATAAAGTCGGGAGAGGAACTCAGCCTAGTTTGTTAGAGGATATAAGTGGGTCTGGAGAGGAACTCTGCCTAGTTTGTTAGAGGATATAGTTTGGAGAGGAACTCCGCCTAGTTTGTTAAAGGATATAATCTGGAGAGGAACTCAGCCTAGTTTGTTAGAGGATATAGTCTGGAGAGGAACACCGCCTAGTTTGTTAGAGTATATAGTCTGGAGAGGAACTCTGCCTAGTTTGTTAGAGGATATAGTCTGGAGAGAAACTCCGCCTAGTTTGTTAAAGGATATAATCTGGAGAGGAACTCTGCCTAGTTTGTTAGAGGATAAAGCCTGGAGAGGAACTCTGCCTAGTTTGTTAGAGGATATAGCCTGGAGAGGAACTCCGCCTAGTTTGTCAAGAGGATATAGACTGGAGAGGAACTCCGCCTAGTTTGTTAAAGGATATAGTCTGGAGAGGAACTCCGCCTAGTTTGTTAGAGAATATAGCCTGGAGAGGAACTCCGCCTAGTTTGTTAGAGGATATAGCCTGGAGAGGAACTCCGCCTAGTTTGTTAGAGGATATAGCCTGGAGAGGAACTCAGCCTAGTTTGTTAAAGGATATAGTCTGGAGAGGAACTCCGCCTACTTTGTTAGAGGATATAATCTGGAGAGGAACTCCGCCTAGTTTGTTAGAGGATATAGCCTGGAGAGGAACTCCGCCTAGTTTGTTAGAGGATATAGCCTGGAGAGGAACTCCGCCTAGTTTGTTAAAGGATATAGTCTGAAGAGGAACTCAGCCTAGTTTGTTAGAGGATATAGCCTGGAGAGGAACTCCGCCTAGTTTGTTAGAGGATATAGCCTGGAGAGGAACTCAGCCTAGTTTGTTAGAGGATATAGCCTGGAGAGGAACTCAGCCTAGTTTGTTAGAGGATAAAGTCTGGAGAGGAACTCAGCCTAGTTTGTTAGAGGATATAGCCTGGAGACGAACTCCGCCCAGTTTGTTAGAGGATATAGTCTGGAGAGGAACACCGCCTAGTTTGTTAGAGGATATAGCCTGGAGAGGAACTCAGCCTAGTTTGTTAGAGGATATAGCCTGGAGAGGAACTCCGCCCAGTTTGTTAGAGGATATAGTCTGGAGAGGAACACCGCCTAGTTTGTTAGAGGATAAAGTCTGGAGAGGAACTCAGCCTAGTTTGTTAGAGGATATAAGTGGGTCTGGAGAGGAACTCTGCCTAGTTTGTTAGAGGATATAGTTTTGAGAGGAACTCCGCCTAGTTTGTTAAAGGATATAATCTGGAGAGGAACTCAGCCTAGTTTGTTAGAGGATATAGTCTGGAGAGGAACACCGCCTAGTTTGTTAGAGTATATAGTCTGGAGAGAACTCTGCCTAGTTTGTTAGAGGATATAGTCTGGAGAGGAACTCCGCCTAGTTTGTTAAAGGATATAATCAGGAGAGGAACTCTGCCTAGTTTGTTAGAGGATATAGCCTGGAGAGGAACTCTGCCTAGTTTGTTAGAGGATATAGCCTGGAGAAGAACTCCGCCTAGTTTGTTAAGAGGATATAGTCTGGAGAGGAACTCCGCCTAGTTTGTTAAAGGATATAGTCTGGAGAGGAACTCCGCCTAGTTTGTTAGAGAATATAGCCTGGAGAGGAACTCAGCCTAGTTTGTTAGAGGATATAGCCTGGAGAGGAACTCCGCCTAGTTTGTTAGAGGATATAGCCTGGAGAGGAACTCAGCCTAGTTTGTTAAAGGATATAGTCTGGAGAGGAACTCCGCCTAGTTTGTTAGAGGATATAATCTGTAGAGGAACTCCGCCTTGTTTGTTAGAGGATATAGCCTGGAGAGGAACTCCGCCTAGTTTGTTAGAGGATATAGCCTGAAGAGGAACTCCGCCTAGTTTGTTAAAGTATATAGTCTGGAGAGGAACTCAGCCTAGTTTGTTAGAGGATATAGCCTGGAGAGGAACTCCGCCTAGTTTGTTAGAGGATATAGCCTGGAGAGGAACTCAGCCTAGTTTGTTAGACGATATAGCCTGGAGAGGAACTCAGCCTAGTTTGTTAGAGGATAAAGTCTGGAGAGGAACTCAGCCTAGTTTGTTAGAGGATATAGCCTGGAGAGGAACTCAGCCTAGTTTGTTAAAGGATATAGTCTGGAGAGGAACTCTGCCTAGTTTGTTAGAGGATATAATCTGGAGAGGAACTCCGCCTAGTTTGTTAGAGGATATAGTCTGGAGAGGAACTCCGCCTAGTTTGTTAGAGGATATAATCTGGAGAGAAACTCCGCCTAGTTTGTTAGAGGATATAGTCTGGAGAGGAACTCCGCCTAGTTTGTTAAAGGATATAGTCTGGAGAGGAACCCCGCCTAGTTTGTTGGAGGATATAGCCTGGAGAGGAACTCTGCCTAGTTTGTTAGAGGATATAGCCTGGAGAGGAACTCTGCCTAGTTTGTTAGAGGATATATCCTGGAGAGGAACTCCGCCTAGTTTGTTAGAGGATATAGTCTGGAGAGGAACTCTGCCTAGTTTGTTAGAGGATATATACTGGAGAGGAACTCCGCCTAGTTTGTTAGAGGATATAGTCTGGAGAGGAACTCCGCCTAGTGTGTTAGAGGATATAGCCCGGAAAGGAAGTCGTTGTTTAACCTGTCTAGTTAAGTAAGTGAGGGGATTACAATAGGGGTAGAGTGAGGTTTGGTGCGCCTTAGAACTAGATTTAAACCACAAGGGGCAATTAAATTATGTTCCGAGCGGTACCCCTATAGTCAACCCTTTAATGTTGGGGTGGGTTGGCGGGTGGAGGTGGTTCTCATACTTTGCTTCTATATACACTTGTCATTGCTATTTGTGTTTAACGCGTGTTTCAGTTGACTGTATTCTGTGAATGCTTAATTTCCGGTTCAGCTTTTGCACCTACTTTGCATTACCACACAACACTCTTTGACATACCGTTACCGTCACCGTTACGTGGTGATGTACATCGATTCTATATTTGTTACTGCAGGATCAGCGGCTGCGGTTTGCCTTCATTGAATTAATGAATCTTATATAAGTGTAATGTTTATCGTTTTAGGTACAAAAAGATATGTGTTCCACACGGAAACCAGATCTCCCAGAGATGTGCCAGGAATCTGTCTATTTGTGTTATAGTTGCTGCCGCTTGCCTGACTTGGCCACCTGCTATCTTTTACGGTCACAGTTCGTTGAAAACACAGAATCCTAATATTACTGGCGTTCGTTGTTACATATCGGATGAATACAAGGGATCAATGTATCATGTTTACTTTAATGCATTTCTTATCTTATTGACGTTTGGAATGGTTTGTGCCTTGATTGTTTTATACGGTCGCATTGCAAAGGCTATTATGAAACATAACAAGTTAATAAGCAATATGGGTTCTCCGACTCCACGGAAAGACCCCAAATATTCAGTCCCTTCCGCTGTAAACAAAATGAACGAATGTACAGACATCCCAAAGCAAAAGGAAAAATCGATGCATAACATCCCTACTGTGATGGCACCTTCAGATGAAGAAGACATTGCAAGTGTTGATAACGATATAATTGATACGAACAATACGAAACTAAAGACGGAAATAGCCTACGTTTTGGATCATCGGCGTAATTTAAATGTTATAAGTGAAAACAGTAAAACCAGAAATGAAAGCAGCAAAAAGCCATTTGCTAAAAAGAAACGAACAACGTTTATGTTTTTCGCTATTACAGCCGTGTTTTGTATAACCTACGTCTTTCAGGTTATCGTGGTGACCACATCGTTCGCTATTAATGATTCTGTGTCGCGTGTGAGCTTCATCGAGAGCCTTTTGTATAACACAGCGTGCTGGGTAACCTACGTCAGTAACGCTACTAACTGCTTTATTTACGGGTTTTGGGATCTGAAATTTAGGACTGATGTTAAGTTGGTGTATGACAGAATTCTTTGTAGGAATTAACAATGATTGGTTGACTGTGTCGATAAACGCAAAAGATATAACACTTTGTTAAGGTTTTGCTTTTTACGTAACCTTTTTTAAAAACATTTTCTATCTATATCAATTCAACTGGCGATATCCTCTCACATTTTGTTTGAAAAAGAAGTTGAACGATAAACGTCACAAAGAGTGACGTCACATTACTGTCTGCCAAATCAACACATGGCAAGTGCACAATCCACCATGCGGTCGCAATTCAATTATGTACATGTGTCGTGTAGTGTTACGATTACCAGTATAGAAAATACTACAACCTTTGAAAGATACAGTCAATTAACGTTACGGTTTTCGGAAAATAGCAACGTGCACGTGCAGTTGGCATTTAACATGCAAGAAGTTGTGCAGGTTCAACGTGGAGTGGCGGCGCATTTCGGTGCACACGAGTCAACAATTAATCGCCTCTTCCGTCGATAACATGATATGGGTATCGTTGGTCATGAAGACCACGAGTAATTAGGTCACTCAATTACGTTATATATGTCAAGATCGGACAATACGTTTAATACAGTGGCGTAATCTTTTTAACATAGCAATATAACTACTAGGTCGGCACAGACTCCGAATCAGCCGGAACACCGTGTTACTGCGTTTACGTAGCTTAGGGCAACATTGTGGACATCTTATGACAGGCCATTATATCATATCATATTATAAATAAGCAAGGTTTTACGCAAGCGTAAAATAGCTGCCGAGAGAATATAGCATCATACTGGGAACAAAGTTTTAACACAATAACAGATCAAGTTACGTTGTGTTAAAACAATATTAAAATAAATAAATAAATGTTGTCACGAATGTTGTCATGTCACGAACGTTGTCACGAAATGTTGTCGTGGCATGTTTTTTCTTACCAGGCACTTTCTTCCCAACTTTTACCATCAGTTCTTCCTACCAAACATTTTGAATCAACGTAGACGACCTCGCTTCGTTCTGGTCAATTCCTTGACATGCGTTACATATTGATTACAATTCACCTTTGTAGCACGACATGCTAGAATTACACATCAGCACAGAAATACAATTGTTCACGTGTAAGGGATGCGTGTGCGTTAGCATCACAACACAAATAAAGTGTTCACTGCTACCATGTGTATTTATAAGACTGCGTTAGCAAATCGAAAAACTCAAAGAAACTGTTGATCGCTACCTTACCATGTGCAATTATGAAAACTATATCAGAGTAGCTGTCGTTCCGGCATCGAACGAACAAGGTTTTACGCAAGCGTAAAATAACTACCGAGAGAAAAGACCATATTTTAATGTATTTTTATTATTTAAAATGCATTACAACATTACATGAAACTTCTTTTATTATAATAATAGATCAAATATAATCAATAATCAACTGCAATTAGATTATTGCTAATGAAATAAAATAATGAGTACGATTTGACTTATTTCAAAATGTCAATGAGTACGATTTGACCAAAATGAGAGTGATTTGACTTAAGTACGATTTGACTTAAGTACGATTTGACCGGATACCACTGGGAACATAACAGATCAAGTCACGTGTGTTAAAACAATATTAATAAAATTAAATTAAAAAAATGTTGTCAAGAAGATGTAAACATGCCACGACCGTTTTTTGTTTACCAGACACTTTCTTTCCAAGTTTTACCATTAGTTCTTGCTACCAGACATTTTGAATCAAGGTGGACGACCTTGCTTCGTTCTGGTCAAATCCTTGAAATGCGTTACATATTGATTACATACTCATCTTTGTAGCACGACATGCTAGAATTACACATGAGCACAGAAATACAATTGTGCACATGTAAGGATGCGTTTGCGTTAGCGTGTGCATCACAACACAAGCTGTTCACTGCTACCATGTGTAATTATAAGATTGCGTTATCAAAGCGAAAAACTGAAATAAACTGTTCCTTGCTAACCTTACCATGTGCAATTATGAAAACCATATAAGAGTCTTACGCAGGAGGTTAGCAGTCTGCTAAACAGAAAGTAACACTTAACACGGACAACATTGCATACCGGGTACGACGGGACTCCCTAACCAATACTTCTCAAACTCAAAAACAACAATGATAAGTCCAGACTAATGAAGCTTCGATCAGACATGAAGTCGGCAGGCAAACGTATCGTTGATGACGTCACCAGCCTGAACGTTACCCTCATCAATGAGCACCCGAAGATGAACTCCACCTGGTACTTCAAATGGTCGGTATTACCGGCAAGACGAAAGACGAACGACGACACACATAAGTCTGACCTCTATGATGACATTGACTCTGTGATAGCCAAATAAGACACCTGGAAGCTGAACATAAGCATGTTAAAGTGTTTTTGTTGTTTTTAGTCCACGACCGGTGTGTCACCGGATGGTACTTTAGGTTTGCCCCCCGTCCGTCCGTCCGTCCGTCCGTCCTACAAATATGGATCCTGCGTAATGAGAAAAATATTAAAATATTTTTA
The DNA here is from genome assembly GCA_037043455.1 of Cyrtodaria siliqua. Lineage (NCBI taxonomy): Eukaryota > Metazoa > Mollusca > Bivalvia > Adapedonta > Hiatellidae > Cyrtodaria > Cyrtodaria siliqua. The sequence continues at coordinate 138,355 of JAWPHD010005326.1, read as the reverse complement.
TGAAACTTGGCATGTTGGTAGTGGGCAATGAGGGGATTATACACGTTATTTTATTTTGATTTGACAAAAAAAATATGGTTGCTATGGCAACGGAAATAGTAAAATTAAATGGATCCTTTGATAACAAAAGAAATGCTTAAGATTATTTAATGAAAACTGGTTGCTGTGATTACGTTTTAAATCAGGAGTAACTAATAAGCATGCAGATACAAGATTCCATAATTATAATGCAATATGTTTGTCCACAAGTGCACCGATGCCCTCCCCTATTTCACTATCCCTCTTGTTTGTGTCTGACATGAGGTATTTTGGCAACATATACATGTATCAGGCCCGTAGCTACACTTAGGCAGGCCGAGACAGTTGCCTACGTAAAATGCTGGGAAACTACATACTATACATATATCGATAAATAATCATTATCAAGCATTGACACAAATGTCTTGCTTAAAACTAAAGTTTTGTCAGAGACATGCACTAAAACTCAGATATCGCATGAATTGAATTGAATTGGGTTTTACGGCGCACCAACACAACAAGGTTATATGGCGCCTAACAGGAATGAACGTGCCAGGCTCATCCTCCATGTACATCGAGATAAAATATGGAGAATGGGCATAGAACCTTCTCACCCTGAATTGCACAGTTGCTGCAAATTCTATTGTATACACTGCTCTAGTGAGTGAGCGAGATGGCACCTGAAACAATGCAGGGGTCTTGGAAGACCTTTAATGAGCATGAACAAAAAATGATAAAATGAACATGAATTTGGAGGGATTCTACCCCTCTGCCTACCCCTCAAACGGGATCTGCAGTGGTCCTATTACTTGCCCCGGAGCCAAACGGGGCCCCCGGAACCAAAAGAAAACAAGAGGCCCAAGAGGGTCTGTGGACGCTCTACTGGCTCAAGATCAAGTTTATCATAAGTCTTTCAAAAATCATTCACCCGGAACATGGTGATGATATACGAAACTAGGCTTGGTACTGATCATCCCTGCAATGTTCCGTTGAAATCCAGCCAGAGGTTCAGGAGAACTAGTCTAGACAAAGTTAGTGTATTAAAACCTTTAAGGGCTCATAACTCTGCCAAAATCCATTCAACCAGAACATGGCAATGATAGTTGAAACTAGGCTTAGTACTGAACATCCCCGCCAAGACTGGTTGAAATCTGGCAAAGAGTTCAGAAGAGACTAATCTGGACAAAGTTTGTGTATTAAAACATTAAAAGAGCCATAACTCTGCCAAAAATTATTCAGCAGAAATATGGCGATGATATGCACAACTAGGCTTGATACTGTTCAACCTTGTCAAGTTTCGTCTATATCCAGCCAGGGGTTCAGTAGAACTAGCCCGGAAAAAAGTTGTGGTATCAAAATCCTTTAAAGGGCCGTAACTCTACCAAATATCTGTAAACCGGAACGCGACAATGACATGCACAACTAGGCTTGGTGCTGATCATCCCTGCAAAGTTTCATTGAAATCTGGCGAGTGTTTCAGGAGAAGTAGATCAGACAAAGTTTGTGTATTAAAACCTTTAAAGGGCCATAATTCTGCCAAAAAATATTCAACCGGAACACGGTAATGATTTGCACAACTAGACATGGAATTAATTATCCCTAAAAAGTTTCGTTTAAATCCGGCCAGGGGTTCAGGAGAACTAGTCAGAACAAAGTTTGTGTATTAAAAAGAGTACGATAATGGACCTTTGGAAACGGCCGAGCACGACACATACGAAATATTGCAGTCTCGGTTTGATTGAGACTGTTCATGAGCGGTAGTGAAATATGCTAGCTACCGCTCACGCCCTCTAGCCCCGGGTTGAGCAGAACTCAATATTCATAAAATAACAGTACAGAATTTTAACCATCCCGAAGATGGCAAGCATATGGCGGTGGATATAGCAATATTTGTATCTTTATTTCATCCCCTATATTCAGCGGCGTATGGTCCCAGGATCTAATAAAACTGTATGCCCCGAAGAGCGAAATAAACAAAAAGGAATTTAGTTGGGAGCGGCGATTATGAAGCCTGCGTATCACAAGTAACAGCCAAAAGACTAAATTAAAAAGCAGACAACATATCCTATGAGTGGTTAAACAATACCCAGAGCCTTTTATCGGCCGGAGTAGTGGAACCACCGAATCAAAAATTAAGTAAGAAAACAAAAGGCGTAAAGCATTACGCGAAATAGCTGGCTTAAATAATAATGCAAATCCAAATACTCTCTGGGAAATCTTAAGAGGAACAATTAGAAATGAAACTATAAAGAATACATCTGCAAAAAAAAAAAAAGACTTATTAACTGAAAAAAAAAATGGCATCGGATATAAAAGACATAGAGTCAAAAATTGAAAAGACGTCGAATGAAACGGAATTACACACATTAAAAGTGGAATATGAGGCGTATAAGAATGAACTTGAAAAAATACTAGAGAATAGATTAAACGGTTTTATTTTGCGTTCAAAATCAGAAAAGGTTGAAAATGATGAAAGAAACACTAGATATTTTTCAAATTTAGAAAAGAAAAAGGCTGAAAGCGAAACAATAAATAGGTTAAAAGTTAAAGAAAAAATTGTTTCAAACACAAAAGATATTTTAAAAGCTCTCAACGAATATTATTCAAAATTGTACACAGGAACAAAACAAACATCATCGGATAAAGATTTCTATAATGATTCTATTCATAAACTTAACGAAACTGAAAAACAAAAATGTGAAGGAGTTTTAACGGAGTTTGAATGTGCTGCGGCTTTAAAGTAAATGAAAAACGAAAAAAATCCTGGTTCTGACGGATTAACCACTGAATTTTATAAAATATTTTGGAACGACATCAAATGTTTTCTCATTAATTCACTTAACTATTCTTTTAGATGTGGACATCTAAATGAACTTCAAAAACAAAGCTATATAACACTGATTCCAAAATCTGGAAAAGATACAACATTTTTAGAAAACTGGCGCCCAATTAGTCTACTTAATACGGATTATAAAATCGCTACAAAAGCTATTGCAAATAGGGTAAAACGCGTCATATTAGCAATAATAGATAGCTCTCAAACTGGCTTCTTAAAAGGAAGATATATTGGAGAAAACAATGTTCCAGGTCTGCTATTATTTTCCGATTTCGAGAAAGCATTTGATAGCATAAATCATTTTTTTAATTAATACCTTGACATTTTAATTTTGGAGATAATTTTATTAAATGGATAGAGCTATTTTACAACGACGCTAAAAGTAGTGTCATTAATAATGGGCACATAACAGATTTTTTCTCGATTAAACGAGGGGTTCGACAGAGATGCCCACTATCACCGTATCTGTTTATTATATGTTTAGAATTGCTCTCATTTGAAATAAAAAACAATAAGGATATAAAAGGCATTACTGTAGCAGACATTGAGATTAAAAACACATTATTTGCGGATGATGTTACTTTCTTAACTGATGGATCAAAACAGTCATTTGAGAAACTAATTAATACTTTGGATTCTTTTGGAAATATATCTGGTTTGAGACTCAACACCTCAAAATGCAGTGTTTTAAGAGTAGGTACACTGAAAAACAGTCAAATACAATTTTTAGAAAATCGAAAGTTTACATGGTCATCTGAAAAAGCAAAAGCTCTTGGAATGGTTTTCAATACAAACAAGATTGATATTTTTAAACTCAATCTGGAACCTAAAGTAGAACAGTTCAAAAATTGTTTAAAAAGTTGGCAGCATAGAAAACTAACCCTACTTGAAAAAATTACTGTTTTAAAAACTTTTGCTCTTCCAAAGTTAATATATCCACTAACCGTCCTACCCGATCCACCAAACGAAACAATTAAAGAAATAAACGATATTATGTTCAAATTTCTTTGGGACAATAAACCAAGCAAAATTAAAAAAGCCACACTTATACAACATTACGAGAATGGGGGTATTAAAATGATTGATATACAGAAATGTATATACTCTCTTAAAGCCAGCTGGATAAGAAGGTTAATGGACAATACAGCCGGTCAATGGAAACAAATATATTTATATGAATTGGAAAAATATGGAGGAAACACAATTTTTAATGCAACATTGATGAAAACGATATCAATAAAATGTTCGAAAAAAAACTTTTTTACAAAATATACTTAGTGCATGGGAAAAAATAAATAAACACGCTGAAGTTAAAACAGTAAGCAAAAGTATAATATGGAATAACTCGAACATAAAAGTAAACGGCAAACCAATATTTCATAGAGACTGGCTGTATAAGGGTATAAAATATTTTGAACACATATATGATTATAGACGCAAACAATTTTATAATTTTGAATTTTTTGCTTACCGATATGACATACCACAGAAAGATTTTCTCAAGTATACATCATTAATATCATGTATTCCCCAAAATTTCAAAAAAAAATAAAAAAAGAACAAATCAATGCACAAAAAAAACGTTACACCAAATCTTTTAGAACAACTTCAAAAATCCAATTATACAAACAAATTTTTGTACAATCATCAATTACGAAACGAGATTAACAATGATATTATACAACAACACAGTTGGGAACAAGAGTTTCAAAACGCTCATCTAGAGTGGAATTTTTTTTACACTATACCAATATATTCAACTATTTCAACAAAATTGCGCAATTTCCAATATAAATATCTTATGAGGATTGTAGCAACCAATACAAAATTACTGAAATTTAAAACTGCTAATTCTAATCTTTGCGATTTCTGTGCAATGGAAACAGAAACAGTAAATCATTTATTTTGGGAATGTATGCATATACAATCTTTCTGGTCAGATTTGCATAGGTTCTTAATTACACATGACATACATATTAACTTGAGTTTGCAAAATATAACGTTTGGTATAGTTAATACGCAAACACATGTAAATGTATTGAATTTCATAATTATAAATGCAAAATACTTCATTTACATAAACAAATGTAGGAAAACCATTCCAAGTTGTTTAGGTTACAAAACATATTTATTTAAAAGTATAGAAATAAAAAAAGAAATTGCTCTTAAAAATGACAAAATAGACAAACATAACAGCAAATGGAGATTCTTTCTCCTAAATTAATTTTCATATCTTGTTTTTGAAAGGGAAAACGCACGTGCATTGTTACTCTTTAAAAAAAAAAATATGTTAAACATCACCTTGGCTTGTATTCGTTTTTGTTTTTTTAATATTATAAAAAAAAAAAAAAAAAAAATTCTTTTTTCTTATTACATTTAGTAAATCTTCTTTTTTTTCTTAATCTAGACTACATTTCTCTCCATAGGTTTTTTCCTTTGTGGTATTATATAGTATTCAATGTGTTGACATTGTAATTCCCAAGTAAGCAAATTAACTGTTCTTGAAAACTTTTTAAATTTAATATATTTAGTCATTGAATTCTGTATAATATTTCAGGAAAATACTTTCCTTTTTTTTTATTTAAAAACGAACAACTTTATTTACAACAAAGTGTATTAATGGAACATTGTATAGATATTTGTGTTACATATATATTTTCGAAGATTCACGCTCGTTTTTCTTCTTTCAACAAAACGAGAAATAGAGCCATTAGTAGTAGTCAATTTTAAATAAAATAACATACAAGCATAGGCACATTCAAATGAGTGAATAATGAAAATACATAATGCGATGGGTATTGTGTATTTTTGCTGTTGTTGTTTTAATGGTATTGTTGTTGTTGTTGCTGTATTTCTCTCTTTTAGTATGAATGGTAAAAATATAATCCATTTAAAAAAAAAAAAACATGATCGGGCAGACATCTTCCACAAAAACCAAAATCATCGTATTATCTTTAAGTTTACACTTTATTATATATGTTTTCAATCAAAATGTATATACACTCAATTAAACGTTGTTGACTTCCGGTTGAAAAAAATGGCGCTGTATTTTTTGCCAACAAAGAAAATGTGAGTTTTTTCAATTTAAAAACTGTATCCAGAAGAGATCAAGATCTAAATATGGGATATAATGATGCCTCATCAACAGATCTAAAAGGTATACATTAGAGAGGTGAATATGTATCAGCGTATCGACGAGTAATCTGGCAATTATATAACTTTGATATTGATCCGATGAATCCATATGCCGAGACGTAAGAGGAATAAATCTTCGCCAGGGCAGAAGCCACATGTTAAAAAGTATCGATTCCATATTAACGAGAATACAACAGAAAGTGACTCCGAGTATTTCGAAGCGCTAGATCATTCAGATTCAGATTCTGATTCTGAACTCTCTAACATCCAACATCCAGTTGCTTTAGATACCCCACCCATCCAGTTCGACAAGCCAGACGCCGCCATGTCTTTCATTAGTAAGGAACAGCTAGCTGAACTGGGAGCTATTCTAGGGCCGATAGTTGTGAGAGAAATCAAGACCGAGTTAATCAGGGAAATTAAACTTGAGATTATTTCACAGTTTGAGGCGGAGACGTCCAAATTGAAGGAGGAAATTGTGCTACTTAAAAGTGAAAAGTGCAATCTTGAGTGTGAATTACAGGCCAAAAACTCGATTTGGACGAATTGGAACAGTATGGAAGGCGTATGTGCCTAGACATTAGTGGCATTCCAGGAGATACTGGCTCTCCCCAAGAAAATGTTGAGACCAAAATACTGAACCAAGCTGCTAAGCATGGAATCGAACTAAGAGAGTCTGACATTGACAGGTGCCACAGGAAAGGTAGGCGAAAGGGTACTGAAAATCGCAGAGTCATTGTAAAATTCACAAACTCGAAGGCTAGACAAAGGGTTTACAATGCTCGTAAGACTTTAGGTGAAAGCATATTTGTACAAGACTACCTGACGCGTTTTCGTGAAAGTCTTGCGTATGAGGCGCGGCAGCTAGTAAGAAGTAAACAACTGTCAAAAACGTATATCGCCGGATGCCGTGTATTCGTCGTTTTCCCCGGTGAAATGAAAGGTATACCAATCCGCAGCATGGAGGCGATCCAGTGCATTAAATCAGGAAAGGCGATTCCTAAAGACTAAGCCGATTCCTAAAGACTATGTTTTCCTAAAGACAAAGTTTTATTTTCGTCTTACTTTCTGACACTCAATGGTAAACAAACACTGTCCTAAATACTGACAGCATTATTCGTTATTATATAACGCCTCAGCCAATTATATGTAATATAAAACATACCTTTTCACAGTATTGTTATTCACACCTCTCCACTAGTTCACCTGTGAATTTTGCAGACGATATATCCAATTGTACATAATAGTACATAATTATGCAATTGTGCCAGTGTTGTAGTTTGTGAGGGTCAAATTTTGTTGTTAAAGCCATTAATTCATATACATATCCAGTAAATGTTCTCGTCAATTAAAATATTGTCCAGAAAATAATACATATATTATATATAATTTATTAACACTTGAGAGTCAAAGTGTGTGTTTAAATCCATTAATGAATATACGCTAGTATCCAGTGAACTGTTTGGTAAATAGTAATACTGTCCAGTATGTGTTGTTTCTTTGTTTTGTTTTCTAAATCTAACACTTAAAAAAAAAATATATACATATAAATGTAAATGATATACGCTGGATATCAATTACCTAGACATGTGTTTATGTTACGAAATGACTTGCTGTATATAATCCTTATGCCTAATAGCATGATCATACTAGCTTGTACCACACGTGACTATATTGCACGTGCCTAATATCTGGTTTACTTTTTACCGTTGTTGATCTAAATTAGTACTGAAGTATAAGTGTTGATCGCACGAGTATCATTACTATGGCGTTGATTTGGCCTATATTATGTCATGTAAATGTGTATATGTATTATTACTCAAACTGGGCCCGAGCGATTTACGAAACTGTTCTTTAAATGTATTATAAACGTTGTTATGCTGAGTTTAATTTTAATAAACATGGCTTATTTCATAATTATATGTCAAGATATAAATCACTGGGGTATTTCTCTCCAACAGTTTTAGGTATTGTATATTATAATGTTTGAACTGGATTTTTTTTTCTAGTGACTGGTATTTGTAACTATTGACCCATATTATTTTGTATTATGTAATGTGGTTACAGTGTGGCTTTTTTTAGGGTCAAATTAACCAGCTGAGATAATGCTATCACTTACTTCTTTGACTTCTATAATAATATACTACTTATTAATGATGGTCATGGAAATGATATGTATTCGCTGTATTTATGAATGGTGGCATAGGATTTGTATATGCTATTGCGAATAGCAACTTTCACAATTATTGTATTGTGTGTTCTTGTTGTGTGTTGTTGTTTTTTTTGTGTGTATATTAGTCACACTACTATTTATTATGGTGGTCTTGGATATTTATAAAATGACGCAATTATGTTTCCTATCTTATTGCATTGATGAAACCAATTAGAATTTGTTTTTGAATTTTGATTTCAATATTATAAGAAAAAATTAAAGCACTATTTAACGTAAGTTGATATATATTTTCTTTTGTTTTGTAATCTAATTTTCTCGTTCTAGGATGCAGTTTTTTTTTTGTTTGTTTGTTTTTTCTTTTCTCAGTGTAAAAGCAAATGCTTTTAATATTGTTTATTTGTGTCCTCCCGTGCCTGCCGCGCCCCCATGTTTGTTCACCATATCTTCTCGTATATTCCTGTATATCACACCAACTCACATGCCAGTTGGTCCGATTGTCGCTCTTCATTATATTTGACTTTATAATTTATCCCCATGGGTAATGACCTAAACTCGTGGAGAGCGACTATTGGACTTTATAATAACAGGCGACAGCGAAACCTAAAATCGTGTACGTGCTTTATGCATCCTCTTAACATGACATTATATATCATTATGTACTTCATTCATTGTTTAATAAGAGTAACTCAATTAATTGCTCGTTTTTATTTAAAGGCTGCGTATCCTTATATTGCATTCATCGCCGTATTATTTGTATGCCACACTTTTAATTCATTATCGGAGAAAAATAATTATGAATATAAATCTAATCCGATTTTTTTTTCAACATGCGATATTATGCAAAATATTTACTTTTTCTTAACTATGGGTACTTTAATTATATTATCAGGAGATGTAGAACTGAATCCGGGCCCAAGTTATGACACAAGGCAATGCTTTTCAATAATACATCAAAATATTCGTAGTATTAGAAACAAATTGGACTATATCAAAGACAACTTCGTGGATTTTGATATATTGTGTTTTACTGAAACTCATCTATCGACTGATATTGGAAACGAAATATTACATTTAGAAACTTTTGATGTTATGTTCCGTAAGGATAATACATCTCATTCCGGCGGATTATTAATGTATTTCTCGCCCCATTTAAGACCAAATAGACGATCAATACTATCAATGATATTAATATTACTGAAAATGAAATTTCTGATATCCTATCAACTTTAGTGATAAATAAAGCTAGTGGACCAGATGAAATAAGTCATAGAGTCCTGAAAGAAACTTCAAAAACAATATGTCGCCCCCTGTGTATTCTGTTTAATCGTTCAATTCAAGAGAATATCTTTCCACAATGCTGGAAATTAGCTAATGTTATGCCACTTTTTAAATCAGGTGATAAAGATTCACCTTCAAACTATAGACCAATATCGTTAATTAGTTGCGTTGGCAAAGTTATGGAACGCGTGATATTCAAACATATTTTTAACTTTTTGCTTACCAATAATTTAATATTTAAAAACCAGTCTGGTTTCTTACCTGGTCACTCAACAGTTTATCAACTAATTGATATTTATAATCAAATATGCAAAGCGATTGATGAAAACAAATTTACATGTATGGTATTTTTTGATATATCCAAAGCTTTCGATCGCATCTGGCACTCAGCTTTAATATTTAAACTCCGACAACATGGCATTTCAGGCAACCTTATTAATTGGATAAATAATTATATAACTGATCGTAAACAAAGAGTTTTCGTTGGTTCGACCTTTTCTGAAATAAAAACTCCAAATGCCGGCGTACCCCAAGGGTCTGTTCTAGGACCATTATTGTTTTTAATTTATATAAACGATATAGCTGACGCATTGCTTAGTACGACAAGGCTATTTGCTGATGACAGTTCTATTTCGGTATCTACATCCGACTTAGATTATATGGAAACTACAATTAATGAGGACCTGTGTAAAATATCGAATTGGTCAAAGCAATGGTTAGTAAATTTTAATCCATCTAAAACTGAAGTTATCTTCTTTTCATTTGCAAACAGAAACCGTCCGTCTTTGTTATTTGAAAATACACAACTTAACTTTGTTGACCATCATAAACATCTAGGAGTAACCCTTAGTCATGATGGGTCCTGGCATCAACATATTTCAAATATTGTAATATCTGCGTCTAAGGTATTAGGTTCAATGAAATTAATTAAATTTAAAATAAAACGCCAAACGCTTAATCAAATATATAAATCTTACCTTCGCCCTATTTTAGAATACGCGTCTATAGTATGGGATAGTTGTACAAATTATGAAAAAGATAACTTAGAAAAAATACAATATGAAGCCGCGCGAATAGTTACTGGCCTGACTCGTTCTGTCTCTATACAAAATTGTTAACTGAAATTGGTTGGGTCTCTCTGGCCGACCGAAGACATATCCAAAAGTTGATATTGACCTTTAAGTTTACAAATGGAGATCTACCGAGTTACTTGAATGAAATATTCCCTGCAACTGTTTCGGAATCGAATCCTTACAACTTCAGAAACAGTTCCAACTTCGTTACTTTACCTAGAAGAACAGAACTGTTTTCGAGATCAGTCTTACTGTCATCTCTAAAACTTTGGAATGAACTTGATATTAATATTCGCGAAGCACCATCCCTTTCGAGTTTTAAAACTAGACTTAACAATTACTTTAAACCACCGATAGTACCCCAATACTATATACTGGGTGATAGATACCTTTCAGTTCTACATGCGCGTTTGCGAAACAACTGCAGCAATTTAAACGCTGATCTCTTTCTTAATCATTTGAGGGATAATCCCAATTGTATGTGTGGTGATGGTTTTGAAGATGTTGAGCATTATTTGTTTAGATGTGTAAATTTTAGAAATGAAAGACGGCAATTATTTTTAGACACTCGTATATTTCATCCTTTAAGTACTCACAAACTTTTATACGGCATCGACCAACTAAAATACGAGGAAAATCATATTCTATTTACTCAAGTTCAAAACTATATTAAAAACACTAAACGATTCCAAAATCCTTAACTTTGTATCAATATAGCGTTGTAATTTGTCTATATCTACTGTCGCTATGTTTCTATCAGCCTGAACGGGGATATTGTGGTGTTATTTCGGTGGAGATTGCGTGGGGGTAGAATGGCACGGCAGAGTTTACTTTTTTGGATTTTTTTATTATTTTTTTCTTCGTTTTTCCTTATCAAATTTATATTTAAATATATTGTTACAATTTCAAACCGATAATCATATACACTTTTTCAGCCACAATGGAGAGAACTGTAACTAATGTTGTAATAACTTGTAGTTCAATCCATTTGCATATGTTTCTATGAATATTGTGGTGTTGAATTGATGTATTGTAACATATCTGCAATAAAATATTATTAAACTAAGTATATACACTCAAGTGATATGAAAACGCAACACGGGAATTTCCGCTATATATTGTATGTACAATATGCTGCTTTTAATCGAATGGTACATGGCTACGTAAGACCTTTCCTTTTGGAAAAAATACTAAAACAACAAATAATACAGCAAATAGTATTCCTTCAATGTTTCAATATTCACAGAGTACGCGTTTGGCTCAATCATGTGAGCAAACTTAGGATGCAACATTTTGCAAACTATTTACGTTAAATACAGTACTGAACTAGCTCAATTTTTCAAAGAGCTACTTCAACATTTATGAAGTTCTTGTTACAAAGTGTAGTGTGATTAAAACGTCTACAACATCACAGTTGTGTCCTTTCTCTATTTAACTGCAACTTTCTTTTTAAAAAATATCTTGGGATTTCTTTGGAATATTATGTGTAATTAAGTATGCAGTATATACAATATATAGCGGAAATTCCCGTGTTGCGTTTTCATATCACTTGAGTGTATAAACCATGTACGAAAAAAATGTTGAAATTATAAAAAAATAAATAAAAAAAAAAAAAAAAAAAAGAGGTCAATGACCTTGAAGCTCTACTGATTGATTTTGATTTCAGGAAGTAGTCGCTACAGACTTGTTTTTTGAAAATCTATTTTTAACCGTGGCGGCCATCTTGAATTTCCGGCAGACCTGAAATTTTGCTAAGATCAATAAGACATTAAGAGCAACATTCCTGTGAAGTTTCATGAAAATCCGTCAGGTAGTTTCAAAGAAGTAGTCGCTACAAGTTTTCATTATATAACTCTATGTAAACAAAGCAGCCATGTTTAAGGTCAAATCAAAACGATTTTCGACAAGGACCAACATCATGTCATACTGATCATTTTAGAAAAAGTCCCATATCAATATCTCTTATTGTTTTGAAGAAGTAGTCGCTACAAACTTATTTATTTTAAATCTATTTTTAGCTGTGGCGGCCATCTTGAATTTCCGGCCGACCTGAAATTTTTCTAGGATCAACTAGACATCAAGAGCAACATTCCTGTGAAGTTTCATGAACATCCGTCAAGTAGTTTCAGAGGAGTAGTCGCTACAAGTTTTTACTATATAACTCTATGTAACCAAAGATGGCCACTGGCAGCCATGTTTAACGCCGAATCAAAATAATTTTCCACAAGGATCTACATCATGTCATGCTGATCATTTTAGAAAAAGTCCCATATCACTTATAGTTTTCAAGAAGTAGTCGCTACAAACTTATTTTTTAAAAATCTATTTTTAGCTGTGACGGCCATCTTGAATTTCCGGCCGACCTGAAATTTTGATAGGATCAATTAGACATCAAGAGCAACATTCCTGTTAAGTTTCATGACAATCCGCCAAGTAGTTTCAGAGGAGTAGTCGCTACAAGTTTTTACAATATAACTCTATGTAAACAAAGATGGCCGCTGGCAGCCATGTTTAACGTTGAATCAAAACGATTTTTGACTAGGATCAACATCATGTAATGCTGATCATTTTAGAAAAAGTCCCATATCAATATCACTTATAGTTTTCAAGAAGTAGTCGCTACAAACTTATTTTTTAAAAATCTATTTTTAGCTGTGACGGCCATCTTGAATTTCCGGCCGACCTGAAATTTTTCTAGGATCAATTAGACATCAAGAGCAACATTCCTGTAAAGTTTCATGACAATCCGCCAAGTAGTTTCAGAGAAGTTGTCGCTACAAGTTTTTACTATATAACTCTATGTAAACAAAGATGGCCGCTGGCAGCCATGTTTAACGTTGAATCAAAACGATTTTTGACTAGGATCAACATCATGTCATGCTGATCATTTTAGAAAAAGTCCCATATCAATATCACTTATAGTTTTCAAGAAGAAGTCGCTACAAACTTGTATTTTAAAACTCTATTTTTAGCTTTGGCGGCCATCTTGGATTTCACATCAACATGAATTTTTGCTAGGATCAACTAGACTTTATGGGCAACATTTCTGTAAAGTTTCATGAATATCCATCCAGTAGTTTCAGCTGTGAAGTCGCTACAAATAAAAGTTTACGGACAGACAGACGGACGGACGGACGGACGACGGACGCCGCACCACGGCATAAGCTCTGCTGATCTCTGATCAGTAGAGCTAAAAAGTAAACAAAAGAAATTCGAAATGTACCACCGATCACTAAATATAAGTATCGGGCTTAGCGATCTCCAAAGATCAAATGAATAACAGTACAGCACAAGAAACCTTTAAAGCAAAAATCATTCAACCAGAACACGCCGATGATTTGCACAACTAGACATGGAATTGATCATCCCTAAAAAGTTTCGTTTAATCCGGCCAGGGGTTCAGGAGAACTAGTCAGAACAAAGTTTGTGTATTAAAACCTTTAAAGGGCTATAACTCCGCCAAGATCATTCAACTGGAACACGGTGACTATGTACAACTAGGCTTGGTACTGATCATCCCTGCAATGTTTCAATGAAATCCGGCCAAATGAAGGCCCTTTCGTCTTAATGAGGCCAAGATATAGCATATTTCAGAAAATTAAGGGCCATGACTCCGATGTAAATGGTCCAATCTGGATGATTTTCGAACTTGCCCGAGCTTTCATTGATATTAACAATCTGGTAAAGTTTCGTAAAGATCGGATGAAAGATGAAGGCCCTATCGTCTTAACGAGGCAAAATATATCATTTTGAACTAACTCAAGGGCCATAACTCCGCTGTTACTAGTCCGATCTGGCTGGTTTTCGAACTTGTCCGAGCTTTCATTGATATTAACAATTTATTAAAGTTTGGTAAAGATCGGATGAAAAATGAAGACCCTCTTGTCTTAACGAAGAAAATAATAGCATTTTAAACTAAATCAAGGGCCATAACTCCACTGTTACTCGTCCGATCTGGCTGGTTTTCGAAATTTGCACGAGCTTTCATTGATATTAACAATCTGGTAAAGTTTCATAAAGATCGCATGAAAAATGAAGGCCCTATCATCTTAACGAGGCAAAATATAGCATTTTTAACTAAATAACTCCGCTGTTTCTGGTCCGATCTTTCAAACTTGTCCGAGCTTTCATTGATATTAACAATCTGTTAAAGTTTGGTAAAGATAGGATGAAAAATGAAGGCCCTGTTGTCTTGACGAGGTAAAAGTTAACGGACAGACTGACGACGGACGGACGACGGACAACTCGCCATCCCATAAGCTCTGCTGTAGAGCTAAAACTCGGAGTGTGTGGGGTGGCGGTGCATACCATCGTACCTCCATAGAAAGGATTTGCCTCAGTTATCTAAGGGCCCTTGTATAATAATTATATATCTACAGCTAACATTGGCAGGTGTCTATCAAAATCCCTCTTGCTTTTTAAATATCTCACCGATGAGTGAAATCATCTAAGATAATGTCCTTATATTGTCATGGAATGGGCTAGCTACTAAAGGGTGCAGATCTATTTCACTAAATTAAAGAAAAAAAATTGCCTGTAGGATACATATTTCAGTCCAGGAAAAGATGAAAAATGTGTGCGAACTAGATGGTGAAATGATTATTTAGTCATTGAAAGTTATTTTAAATCTAATACAATAACAATCCGTGGAAACTTTTGAAGTAAAAGTCACATAATGTTTACTATAAAATGGAAAATTCTAAGTCAAACAAAGGGCCATAATACTATAATAAATTAGGCACCAACAATGTATGATATAGACGGACATAAGGCCATCAGTTGTTATGTGTAGATGAAGTTTGGGAACAATCAATTCGAAAATGTTTGAGAAAATGTGTTACAGGACATTATACAATATTAGAGTGAAAATTGCTAAGTCGAACAAAGGGCCATAATTCTGTTATAGATTACGCAATCAACAATGGGTGATGTAGAGGTAGAGGACATAAGGTCATCAGTTGTTATGAGTATATGAAGTTTGGGAACAACCCATTCAAAACTGTTTGAGAAAAGCAGGTTATAAAAGTGTTATGCGACGCTATGCGATGCGACAAAAATGTCGCAACACAACAGGACATTACAGATGTTACAGACGTCATTCCTATATAGCCCCCACTTCACTTTGTGAAGGCGGGGTTATAATAAAGCCTTTAACATTAAATTATCAATACAAAGGCTTTTTATATAGAGACTAAAGTTACTCGAGCATCATATCAAGGATAAACACAGAGTCTATCAACTACCCAAATGTGGAGGTGTGTCAGTGCATTGCTCATTGATTGGTCAAATTCTTATGATGATGAAGAATTCACACACAACTACAACAATTTTTAGAAATATTTTTATTTCATTTAATATCAATATTAACAAATAAATATATACTTCTACAAGCAAACTGACAGTATTCACCAACATTAAACATTATATATACTTCTACAAGCAAACTGACAGTATTCACCAACATTAAACATTATATATACTTCTACAAGCAAACTGACAGTATTCACCAACATTAAACATTGTCTGTTTTGCTTTGATTTAAACATCTAATAGCAAACATCACTACATGTATCAAAAAGAGATACTTATACCATGTATACTGCATCAGCCTTTAAAACTAGATCTACACTGAATCAAAAAAGAAAGTGTACAGTCAAACTTGTATAATCAACCTCGTTCATGAAGAATATTAGTGAATGAACGTTTCATACAATGGTATCATTACTTTAATAATGCATATACTTTGTATATTTAAAACTTGTTTTGCTATTATAAAATTTGTCATTACAACTTTTTGAATATTTCCAAATACAGATGTGCCCACTTTCTTTTTTGACCAAGTATACAATATACATGTTAAAATATGAGTGAAAGTGATATGACACCTGGTTGATATGCAAACAGTGGACAGAAAAGCCGATGGAAAACAAGTGTTTTAATTGTAAGTGTGGGAAAAATTATCGAAAACACACAGGTATTGGGAGTTGGGGGGTAAAAAGGCCTCAATAAAACAGATAACTAAAATAAGGTTTAACATATAAAACATACACACGGTATATTTGTTTAAGATGTTTTCACGCTTCAAAATCAAAAAAAGTTTACAAAATTATTTTCTTTCGATCTTTTTTATATCTCCATCCAATAAGCTGAATTGTTTTTAAAAATACATATATATTTTGTAGGTTTTCTGAAACTACGAACATACCTACAGACAATGCATTTGAGAAAACACAAAACACTGATCTAAACCATTGAATAATGTTCGAGTTCATGAAAATTACCTCAGATATTAAAGGGACACACAGCAATCTTGAAGTATTTATCAACCATTAAAATATTAAACGCGGATTTATTAATCCAGCATAATTCTGACTTTAAACTCAGGGCTATTCGATTAAAATATACTCGGGACCCCAGGAATGGGCAATTTAATAAATGGGTGACACCTATTTTGGTTCTTTAACTTTTGAATCTATGGGTGGGTCTTCAATTTTAAAAATGCCTTCCTGGGGCCCCATTATGTTTTAATGGAACAGCCTTTGCAAATATTCAAGTTATGAAGAAAAAATAATAGGAAGCCACAAAAAAAACATGTAAAATGAAAATAATGTAGATTTTGGCTAGAGGTATTCGAGATAAGACAAACTGATTGAAGTGTTGTCTTTAACTACACTTAAACATCACTGAAGGTTGATTTCTTTTAAAAATATTTTGGGTGAAAATAAAGAAAGATTGCAGTATGTCCCTTTTCAGAAATAGGTATATAAATGTTGATTTAAAAGTTCAACCCATTTAATACACTAGGACAGTACATGTATAATATTTTTTAATTTCTTACTAGCCAACCACCAATCTCAATATTACCCTATGTCTGATATCAAAATCTGTAACACAATCATATTAGATAACATCAACAACATAATAACAGCACATGAAGGTCGTTATAATTCGTAATTCTTGGAATACTTTACTTAACCAAGATGATGTACCCAAATTTAGAACTACAAATTAAAATGTTACCCGTACATTCAGATATTGGTGTAATCTCAGATTGGAATATGTACCGTTTTATTTTGGTATACACTAAAATGGCGTGACTATCTCCATCTAAGGAATAGATCTCCAAACGATACATATTAACAAGAGAGTACAAAACGAGGGTTCAGCGATACACTGTTGTAGCTACATATAAATAAAGAAGGTACATTACAGTAGTGTTGCGCTGAATCATCTAAATTATATTTATTTTAAATCCAAATCGGGTTACCCCAGATTGAAAAAACATCTTCTTTAAATTTGAGGAATAAATTCGCTTTTATCCGGAAGACAGCAACTTGTTAGTCTTGCAGAATTTAAAGCAGGTGGCAAGTCCAAGTTCCAATTATCTTTAAGTTCATAACACAACTGCTATAATATACACTCAAGACAATAATTCTGTTTACTTTACAATGAAGCCAGCATTATAACTGACAGTTGTGAGAAGTAGCATTTTTCGTTCTATGCATGTCCTATTCATTTAATGAACTCTGTCCATAGCATTTAACCCTTAACCCGCTAAGCATCACTATAATAGCCTTTGCATCCATTGTAAACCCAGATCAGCCTGCACGTAACTCGCAGGCTGATCAGGGTTTACAACGTCCGGCTGCTGATCACCCTCTTTGTCACATGAATGGAATGGTCTTAATTCAAAGAAAGAACAGTCCATTATATATATATGTAGAGGGTTAAGGGTTAATGAACTCTGTCCAAAACATCTTTTGAATTAAGAAGTATTATGCAACCAATTTTGATAAAATTTCTTTCATAGTAAACACATATGTTTCCTGTGGTGTAGATGTTATGTTCCACTATGCAATATTTCACAGCTCTACATGAACTAGAACTAATATTATTGTGTATATGAACTTTACAGACATCCTCGTTTGTATGTTTGTTTGTATGTTTTAAGTATTATTCACATCAAGCATGTGATTTACTTTTATGTGGAGGTTTGCCCTCTAGTAAGTCGATTACTTGTTCAGCAGCATCAGGGATTCGTGTACCTACAACAGACAAAGTTTTATTCAAAATTTACAAATATTTAAGATGTGTGTAGTATGATAAAATGGTTTTTGATCTAGCGATTTATAATTATGATAATTATAGTTTGTTTGTTTGTTTGGTGTTTTACGTCATTTTCAACACATGTAAAGTTATATATGACGGTCGATTTTTTGTGGTGGAGGCAGACCACCCACTTTTCCTGGGTAGGACCAGTACTGTACACCTGCTGCCATCCATAAGAATCGACACTTCCTCACTCACTTACGAGCTCCCAGTGGGATTCGACCCCGCAGTGGTTAAAGGCGAAGGTTTACACTGCAACTTCGTTAACCATTCGGCCACGGAGACGCTTATAATTATAGTACCATACATGAAAATTCTCTATTCTAAAAAAGACAATTTATAGAAATTTGTTTAATTCTAAGTTATGATTTAACAATACTAGAACTATCACTGAAGGTGATGAATACCCCCGCTTTTTTATACTATAAGTCAAAAGGCCATAATTCTGTAATAAAATATGCAATCAACAATGGGTGATAAAGAGGGACATAAGGTCATTAGTTGTTATGAGTATATAAAGTTTGGGAACAACCCATTCAAAACTGTTTGAGAAATACTAGTAATAACAAGAGGTCAATGACCTTGAAGCTCTACTGATTGATTTTGATTTCAGGAAGTAGTCGCTACAGACTTGTTTTTTGAAAAATTATTTTTAGCCGTGGCGGCCATCTTGAATTTCCGGCCGACCTGAAATTTTGCTAGGATCAATTAGACATCAAGAGCAACATTCCTGTGAAGTTTCATGAAAATCCGTCAAGTAGTTTCACAGGAATAGTCGCTACAAGTTTTCATTATATAACTCTATGTAAACAAAGATGGCCGCTGACAGCCATGTTTAACATCGAATCAAAATAATGTTTGACTCTGATAACCATCATGTCATGCTGATCATTTTACAAAAAGTCCCATATCAATATCACTTATAGTTTTCAAGACGTAGTCGCTACAAACTTCTTTTTTTAAAAAATCTAATTTTAGCTGTGGCGGCCATCTTGAATTTCTGGCCGATCTGAAATTTTGCTAGGATCAATTAAACATTAAGAGCAACATTCCTGTAAAGTTTCATGAAAATCTGCCAAGTAGTTTCAAAGGATTAGTCGCTACAAGATTTTACTATATAACTCTATGTAAACAAAGATGGCTGCTGGCAGCCATGTTTAACGTTGAATCAAAACAATTTTTGACAAGGACCAACATCATGTCATGCTGATAATTTTACAAAAAGTCCAATATCAATATCACTTATAGTTTTCAAGTAGTAGTCGCTACAAACTTGTATTTTGAAAATCTATTTTTAGCCATGGCAGCCATCTTGAATTTCCGGGCGACCTGAAATTTTGCTAGGATCAATTAGACATCAAGAGCAACATTCCTGTGAAGTTTCATGAAAATCCGTCAAGTAGTTTCAGAGGAGTAGTCGCTACAAGTTTTCATTATATAACTCTATGTAAACAAAGATGGCCACTGGCAGCCATGTTTAACGTTGAATCAAAATAATGTTTGACTCTTATAACCATCATGTCATGCTGAACATTTTACAAAAAGTCCCATATCAATATCACTTATAGTTTTCAAGACGTAGTCGCTACAAACTTCTTTTTAAAAAATCTATTTTTAGCTGTGGCGGCCATCTTGAATTTCTGGCCGATCTGAAATTTTGCTAGGATCAATTAGACATTAAGAGCAATATTCCTGTAAAGTTTCATGAAAATCTGTCAAGTAGTTTCAAAGGAGTAGTCGCTACAAGTTTTCATTATATAACTCTATGTAAACAAAGATGGCCGCTGGCAGCCATGTTTAACGTCGAATCAAAACGATTTTCGACAAGGACCAACATCATGTCATGCTGATCATTTTAGAAAAAGTCCCATATCAATATCCTTCATAGTTTTCATGAAGAAGTCGCTACAAACTTGTTTTTTAAAAACCTATTTTTAGATCTGGCGGCCATCTTGGATTTCACATCAACATGAATTTTTGCTAGGATCAACTAGACTTCATGGGCAACATTTCTGTAAAGTTTCATGAAAATCCATTCAGTAGTTTCAGAGATGAAGTCGCTACAAAAAAAAGTTTACGGACAGACGGACAGATGGACGACGGACGCCGCACCACGGCATAAGTCAAATGTTTTACGGTATGCAACTGGACAAAAATGTGTTACAGGATGCAACTGGACAAAAATGTGTTACGGGATGCAACTGGAAAAAAATGTGTTACGGGATGCAACTGGACAAAAAATGTGTTATGGGATGCAACTGGACAAAAATGTGTTGAATATGTTAACTATGTTAAACACAATAAACACCATTTCTGGTTGGATTTTAGTTTGAAAAGTCTGATTGTCCCTGAGATTGTCTGGGCGGCGTTCGAGGCCATTTTTACAGTGATATCACGATCGTGAAAATTACACCCATGCATAGATGCGAAATTAGTTTTAAACCACCCAGGCATAGAAACACATTTCGGAAAATAGGGTTCACCCATAGCTTTTTATTAAATTGCCATCCTGGGGTCCCAGGTATGTTTTAATGGAATAGCCCTCAACTAAATCACAGAACTCTATCAACATAAAAAGGTGGTAATCAATGGAAAATACGAAACTAAAACAGATCCAAAAAGCATCTGTCCATTGCCAACTTACCTGGTCCAAATATTGCAGATATGCCATTTTCATACAGGAAGTCATAATCTTGTGGAGGAATCACACCACCAGCAACTACCAGGATATCACTGAAAGTAAATACATTTTTATTCATTATCGGTTGTTCAATCCCGATGTTTAATACGTACGCATTTACAAATTCTGGTTACTTTCAATGTAACTGGAAAAAACAATATCCGCCCATTCCAACGTGTTTAAAGTCTTACTGGGTGTATAATACACAGGGTCTGCCCCGGGCCATTAAAGCATAGTGGCACCAATACTCCTGAATTTTAAACAGATGCTTGCCACTACTCCTTAACTCTGCCACTACTCCTTAAATTTTGCCACTATTCCTAACTTTTCACAACTGATCATGATCCAATTACAACTGTACATTTTTTTGTAAATAAAAAATTGCTAAAAAATAACAATCTGTAACAAAAGCCATTTAGTCGCTAAAGGAAGTATACCAAATTATCTGAATTTCCATAAAGCAAATCCTTTTTTTGTTCATTTTTTTCGAATGAATACCCCTCTCCCACAACAGCCATATGTTTAAAGTGCCACTACTCCTTAAAGCATGCCTGTGGAAGACTCTGATGTACTTTGAACTACTTTTGTATACTCGTTCGGGATCGGTGCAATGTACAGTTTCATGTACATTTCATGTATTACATTAAAGGAGGTATGTACCGTGACACAAAGAAATTGTATTATGTTGGTTTTATTGACTGTGGAAAATTCCCACGATGTTACGAGCATGTTTCTTACAAAGAAAATATAATGTTAAAACCTATGTTTTTGTTCAATTTATTCATATTTTTTTTCAAAACATGCAATAAAAAGGTCATCAGATCTGTATTGGACTCATTCTTCTGTGGATAAATACTGCACTCTTTAAGTCATGCACTATTAACATGCAGAAGAACACATGCATATATCTCAATACAAATCTAATACTAGTATCCCATATGCATGTACCCAAGCACTGTCCTGTATGCACATGTGTATTTTATATGTAAATATTTTAAATGGCTAAGTAGTACCATGTTTACCATGTATGCAATAGCTGTCGTTCTGTCATTTTCTCTGAGCAAAATCAGAAAAACTCAGAAAGCGTTATTAAAATAAAAATTAAATAAAACATTATAATCATGATAATAGTAATTCAATCAATAACATTTTATCCATTTTGAAATAAGAGTTAGTTTCAACCTTCCCTTTGCTTTCAGTTGTGTTTCTGGAATACTAGTTTTATATACTCGGTTGCAAAAGAAAGTGTGCACTTTTGTTTTTGAAATATCTTCAATTCTAAACATTGTATCGATCCAAATTTTTGACACAGATATGCATACAACATTCGCTATCGGTCAACCATAAAAAAGTCGCTATAATTTGAAGCAATTTCAATTGTATATCGGTTTTGAAATTTAGCATGATTTGCACGTGCATCACATGGGAAGTTACATGCTGACTAAAACCTTCTTGGTTAGGGGTCAAAACCAAAAGTTGCAAATTGCTTGAAAGACAACAATCTGAAAGAAATTATGAATTTATTCTTTTTTTTTGTAAATTTTGATGTTGATTTTGAATTAATATCGCGATGCCCCCAATAATGTTTAAACCGTTGGCGCAGTCGGATAATTGTATTCCTAGGGCAGTTTAAAGCGCTGCTGATGTCAGTAACGTACTCACCATGCGCTTTGTTGGCATTTTACTATCAAACAGATTTGAAATATTGTGTTTTTCCTTCATAAAAGTAAAAAAGAAAGTGCCCTTTTTCTGCAGTAAAGAGTCAATTTGAAGTTGATTAGTTCCCAAAGTACAAGTTTGCTCAGTACACTGGTCATTACTTGCTCTAAATTTTGACACCAAACATGAAATATTTCTTTTGCAGCCGAGTATACAACTTACGGCCTTCCCATGTCCTTGAGCGCTTGAACCAATTCTGGTACCAGAGTTTTATGTCCGGCAGCAAGAGAACTTATACCAACTACATGGACATCAGCGTCGATGGCTTGCTGGGCAGCCTCGCCGGGAGTCTGAAAATATATTCGAATATATTATTCACTGCCATCTCATCATACTGTGAAATTCATTGTTTCCCTGGGGATGGCATCTTTGTGTAAGTCAAAATGATAAATTCAAAACTAAAACTCAGTTAGATCTCACCATGAGCGCTATTTTTACAATTACATGTATAATCATAAACATTCGAATTCTTACAAATACAAAATATAAGTACTCAATTTAGAGAAGACTGAAAAATATGGTTTCACAATTTTCTGCAACAAATGCTAGTTTTTGCTGTCCTGCATAACTGCAGGGTTACATTGTTTAGCTGACAATATGTCTGACAATCGGAATAAAATATGGTGCACACACAAAAATTTAAAAAAAATTGTATCTTGCATAAAAGGCTTCTGATGTACTTTATTTGTCAACAAGAGCACCACCTAGAATATGCCTGGGCCAGTATTCATAAAGCAATTTAAGTAGAAAATATTATTTATTCAAGTCAAAATTAAAGATGTTTACATATTTTCTAATATCCTTATTAACCTCTCTTAGAGCGACAATACACAGCATCCATCTATTTTAAGATCATTTTTTAGCTGTTGGTTTTATTAATCTGTAGCATTATTAAAAATATAAAGAAGCTGTCTCAAAAGGATAGAAAAAGGTGTTTAAAAAATATAATAAATAAAGCTTTATGAATATTGACCCTGTCGTATAACAAACCTGAAATGGTTAAGTTTCAGGTTAAATATTTTTCTAAGGAACATAACTCAAAATTATTCATTTAAAGAGGCTAGACCCTTTATATGTTGTGTGTAAAGAAGGGCATTTGTTTTAATATTCAAAGCCTTAGCACTAATAACTAAGAAATATAAAGCAAGGTTTCGAAGAGAAATAATTAAAAAATATATGTTTCAGAGAGTTATTGGCAGTTTTTAGATGTATTCATTGGATAATACCGAAGATGTGTACAACGTTTTACTGTTATAGACCCTATTCTTTAAATGTTATTAGCCACATCACATGTCAGCTAAAAGTTAACAGGCAAGCAGTACCACAACATGATATATAATAGATAGATACTGATACTCAACTTTAATAAATTATTTCATACGATGAAAATCACAGGGATATGATTACCGAAGGTGCTACCTTCGGAGAAACTTGTATAAGTAGTTAAATGTGTCACATTAAATGCACTGCTATAATTTTTTCTGCCAATATACATAACATGATAATCATATTAACACATGCATTTTAAAAACAAAATTATATATCTTTATAAATTACAAGACACATATATGTTTGAAAACACCCTGTACAATAATGTTAGTTATGATTTGTATTATGCAACACATTGATGAAATAAAATATTAAATTAAAAAAAATATATAATAGATAGAGTCTGATCTCAGCGCGTTGGCTTATTTAAGCATAGCCCATCAAGGTGTTTAAATAACCAACGAGCTGAGACAGACTTTATCTTTTTTGTAGCACGGTGTACTTAGTAACAATGTGACGTCATAGTGACCGTACTCTAAATTCCAATATCTGGTAGTTGTAGTATGGTATAGCCATGCCCCTTTAGTTACACTAAAAGGATTTAATGCTCTGCATTCATCAAAGGAAATGTCACTGACCATGCTACAAGTGCCGTCTAAAG
Source organism: Cyrtodaria siliqua (assembly GCA_037043455.1). Classification (NCBI taxonomy): domain Eukaryota; kingdom Metazoa; phylum Mollusca; class Bivalvia; order Adapedonta; family Hiatellidae; genus Cyrtodaria; species Cyrtodaria siliqua. The sequence goes on along the minus strand of JAWPHD010005326.1, from coordinate 113,404 downwards.
ACCAGACCGGTGTCTAATAACCAGACAAAAAGGTAAGTGTTGAAATAAATACTGACTATCAAACATTTTGTGAGGGATACAACTTAAAACCGACAAATAATGATATGTTCTATTCTTAAGGGCCAAAACATAATGAAGGAGCCTAAAAATGACTCCTTACCTACCAAGAAATTCATTTGAAGAGTACTATGTGCTATCCTAGGTTACGCACCAGGGTTAACTGAAGCATTTTATGCCAGATTCCATTCAAAACCTATGGTGAATTCAAACTATAGACCTCTGGACCCAGTTGTTCAAAGATCTGTTAACTTAATCGAGCGTTAAGTCAAAATTTCAAATCTCCTTAATTTTCCAATAAATGAATATTTCTACCAGAAATTGCGCATGTGAAAGCATTATGTTAAGAAGAAATTCAAAGTAAAAGTTTTAGTAGTACAAAACATTTTTTTTTTATGAGAAAATGTACTTTGAAAGTTTGAACTTACCAAAGATTTACCGATCTTTGAACAACTGGGCCCAGAGCAACACGGTGCTAACACCATAGTTTGATTGATTTCACATTTGTTTTATTTTTTTCACTTTACATTACATTTTCTCAATGTGTCGCCAATGAACGAGTGGGTAATGAGTGTCGGCGATAAAGTTGGCAATTTTTTATCATATTTATCAGTTTGTTTTGTTTGTTTGAAAGGTGTTTTACCTCATTTTAGCACATTTTAGGCCATATGCATATATATGATGGTGGACTTTTTGTGGTAGAGGCAGACCACTCCATATTTCCTGGGAAGAACCAGTACTGTATGCCTCCTGCCATCCGTAAGAATCGACATTTTCTCACAAGTTGAGCTCCCAGTGAGATTCGAACAGCGATGAGAGGCGAGAAGGTTTACAACATCATTATCAACATCATCCACATTTCTTCTGTGAAATAAGTAACAGACACTAGTTAATAATGAAACCGAAAACTTACAGCAAACAAGGGCCCAACATCAACATCAAATCCCATGTCAGCAAATCCTGTGGCGATAACCTTGCCTCCTCGGTCGTGGCCATCCTGACCTACTTTTGCCACCAAAATACGCGGCCGTCTGCCTTCATTTTCTTGGAATTTCTGGAACATATTTATGGATATGAAATTATTTTATCACATAACAGTGGAATAAAAGAAGATATTTATGTCAGTATATACAAAGAATTCTTTCCACAAATAAACTTAGCTAGATGGGGCAAACTTTAACTTTAAATTAATTTTCGAAACTGTATGGGTTAACTAAAAACTGACCAGGAAACATGCTCTCTGCAAATGAACGATTATAATGTGTTTTTAAGTGAAGTTTAACCTGGATTAATTCATATAATTAATTGTCAGCATCTTGGTTATTAGTACGTGACAATATATATTCCATGGTGTTACCCGTTGTAACTGTTATGTCATGATAAATAAGAATCTTTAAAGGGTATCCAGTGGGTTCATGGGTATCCGGGATTTAAACACAGGTATAATAGTTTTTATCGGAACTACGGTCCTCGGCTCCAAGTAAAAAAGTTATATATAAAGCTTGGAACCAGATACCCATGATTGATACATTTTCTTGCAAACCATTTATATGTTGTGCATTGACATGGCCAACTATTTACGTTTTGCATGTTTATTTAACCAATGACTTCATGCAACTATTGATATTATCAACATCACTGATGCTCGTGACTTATCTTCTGCCATGTGCATGATGTGTAAGATCAGGATTTTCATCACTCATTTAAAATGGAAATAACCGTATCCAGTATGCAATAACAATTGTATGTAACTCTATGACATCAGGCTGTAAACTATTATTTTCACTACATACCTCAACCCTCTTGATAATTTTCGCGATCTCATCGTCTTCTCCAAAAGCCATCTTATATGCACCACTGACCATACGATTACTGGCAACATGTCTTCCGTACACCTGGATAAAACATAAACTCACATATAAAATCGAGCATTAGACAATAATCATCATTTATAAGAATGAATGAATGAATACTGTTTTATAGCACGTCGACACAAGCAGGTCATATGTGCGCAAAAACCGATGAAAATTAAAAAATGATACTGTCAAAGGTCAATTATTATCTCGAATCTCACAAACAAATAAAGTGGTCATTATCAAATTTGGAAACAATAAGCCGATAATATTCCATTTGATAATCCATTGATCTCATTAGCGGTCAATTGATGATAAAAACTATTGATATTTTGGTATGAAAACAGACGGTTGTTGGTTGCGTTTGGCAAAACTTGCTTAATGAACTTAATATATAACAGGAAAATGATCAGGGGTACACGGAAGTGGCGGCATAAGATAATTGGTGATCTGAGTGAATATTATTGATTTAGGATTTTGTTGTACATATTTTTGTAAAAAATTGTAAAAAATAAATAAATGTAAGGTGTACAAGGGGATGGTCCTCCTCGACCCCTCGTACATCACTGGACGGGAAGAGTGAAAAAAAAAAGAAGAAGATAATTGGTCACTGAATGCAAGTGGTCACATGAGCAAGATTGACTGTATATACGAACCTTCTCCATGGCGTCTGTTATCTCCCCGACCGTACACCTGTGTCTGGCAGCATCTATACTCAGCGCCAGTAAATTACCGTCATTACTCTCACATGCCTTTGTAATGGCCTCCAAACATGCTTCAGCCTGCAGCAAGATTTTAGATCAAAAGTAGTAGAGTAATTCTATCAACTTGTACATTGCAACTGTCAAGATCCAGTAAAATTTATGGTTCAAAAATGTATTACAGTCCAGGAGGGAAAAGATGAAGGCAGTCATCTCCTAAATGCAGCATTCTTCAATGTAGGAAATTTGGCACTCTTCAATGACGGAAACTACATCAGGTATCATCCCTACAAACCCAATCAGTTATTCATGCAACAAGGGTGACTGGTGACTCTTCAGTCTTAAAAGAATAATAGAATTAGAGAATCTTACACAAGTACTTTTATTGAAAAGGGCATTTATTAGGGATTATACGGTATCAAAAAAATGTCAGAAAACATGCCTTAGCAGTGGGAACGCCAGGAACTAATTATTCAGCTTTTTTGATCATTTTGATACTCCGCGACAGGGATTATTTTTTTAGTGTTTGCCGGACTCTTTCATTAAAAAAATCACAAAACGCCGCCATTTTCTTTTTGTAAAAACGTCGATTCAGACCGCAGTTATCAATTTTACGCGTACCTAGTTTACAGGAGTGAACACTTTTTGTAAAATGTCAGTTTTGGATTACGTCATCAATACGTAGAATGTGTTTACACGTTGGTAAACGTTGAATCCAGTGAGTTTTGATAGCGATATCTGATGCAGGGTGTTCACACTGGGATAAACAATTGGAAATATACACAGGTTAACGTAATGAAGGAAACAGTTGACTGTCTTAGAACTCTGCAGGCAAATAACACGTTCAAATGTGTACATGTACAACCCTTTTTTTTCGTTTGTTTATGCAGTGTTTTCTTGAAATTTGCCAAGCACATCGATGGTGTTATTGTTGACAAACTGTGTAAATAGTAAACAAAACTGGATCAGCCGTGACAGTTGTTGATTTCATTGAATTATTCATATGATTCCTCTCTCAGAATCATTCTTGTTTGTATAACAAGACCTGTAGCCATAGACATGAGGCCCTTCCAGGGGTGGTCCATGTTCCCTTGTTCCCTGACAATATGACCCGGTGATCCCCAAAACGTTTTGCTTTGTTCCCCAAAAATATGTTCCCTTGTTCCCCAAAACCGCTGGGAGACCCTCAGCTCTGAACCCTGTGAAGGGGTACACCTTATGGTATGCCTGTAATGGCCAGTGTCAAACCCCACATATGCTGCATGGCCATGGGACACAGCAATTCCTAAACCACATCCCTGCCACCCCTTCTCTACATTTACCCACAGGCAGCTGACGCATACCCTCCCCATGGACTTTTTACCCTTCTTTGAAGCGGCCTGTAAAAGTCCCATTCCCCACTCTCATTTCTTTTAAAAGCATGCAGACTTCCCCACTTTTTAAACTTACCTTGGAAATTTCATTCCCCATTTATGTATTCCACCCCAATTAAAAGGCCCCTTCCCCAAAACTGGTAAAAAGGCCCTGCTGCCCCACCACTATCCCCAACCCCCTTCCCCTCTCTTCTACGTCCCTCCCGCATATTTTCTCTACAAACCCTACTTAAAATGTGTTCAATAAAATGCTAAATACTGCAACAATTGGTTTTCAATTAAAAACAAAATATACACTACACCCCAGTTCTATTTTATGTGATTGACTCCGCTAAAGTGATCTGTGTACCATGAACAGGGCTTTTTTACCTTATGTAACAGAGACACCTCTAAAAGGCCTCTTTCCCAATTGAGAACTTGACTGTTTTTTTCCCAATTGTGGCAGAAATATTTGCCAATCAGAAAGCAGTAGTGTCTCAGAATTTGAGAAAAAGCATTAATTCTGCAATGTGTTTTTGTCTGTGGAGTCAGTTCTGACTGAGAAATAGTAATTATAATAACTGTTGGCTGAACATAGTATTGTCAAATTTACTTAATTGGTAAAATCTTACATCTTTCCCAAAATGAGAAATAAGCTCGTCTTTTTCCCCCAAAATGGACAGGCCTGGGCCTCTTCCCAATTTTGAGGAAAAAAGCCCTGATGAACACATTTTCTAAGTAACAGTACATAGAAATAAGAATTGAATACATAGATCTATCTAATTATTATTTAATTTCAGCGAAATGTTCAGATCCAAATGAAATTTGGCAATTGTGTTTATACACTGTGTCATTATTTTATTCATAGGGAGACATCAGTCTCACAGACAAGATGCCTGCATCTTACATATTCTGATCTGAAATACGACTCTTGGTTGGATGAGGTGAGGTTGGAGGAGCTCACAAAAACAAGATGGATTTCATAGAGGTTTGTAAGCAGAACTTATTTGTATGGCGGGGAAGCATTTCACATCAATGCCAAAAAAATAATAAAATAATAATAATTAGATAAATATAGTTAAAACACCTGGAAACCTTACCTTAAAAGGTGGAACTGAGAGACAGTATTAAAGCTAGAAAAGGATCTTAAACAATACATACGTTCTCTGAGTATTAAAAAAACAAAACATTTGGTAATCTTTTCAGTAAATTTTATATTGACTCAGACCGAATTAAATACACAGGTCTGTGTTTACTGTATTAAACCAGACCAACTCCCTTAATACACTGCTGACTCCTCTTTTTTTTGGGAATAAAATAATAATCAGTTATTCTAAGGTAAAAAAATAATATAATCTGTTTTAATATGTTTAAGCCTGCAGCCAGTCAGATTTTTATTTATTTAATGTTCTTGTGGTCTAAATATAATTCATGGAGTAAAAAAATGATAACAAGTAAATATTTGATACCAAATAAATATACTGGCCCACTTTTATTGACAATGATATATGTAAACACAGGTTTAATTTTTATTTTATTAGGTTCTATATAAAATACATATTTTGTATATTATTAAAATTGATCAAGTTTTAGTATTTCATGTACAGCAGATATTTAAGTTGTTTAGTGTTTGCATTTTCTTTTTTTTTCAGACAAGATGCTGCCATTTTCACAACACAAGGTTACGGTATATAACTGTAATGGATCCAAGTATTGAACAATAAATTGAATGGATTATCTTGGTTTAAACAATATTTATTTCACAATGTTCACATATATTATATACACATTATAATAGTAAGGATCTGAAAACAAGCTTATCAAAGCTTATATAAATTCATCTCCTTTCAGAGAAGTCACATTTTGATATGGCTAAGTAACATAAATATTTTAATCATGAAAAGTAAGAATCATGAAAAGTAAGAAAATAAAGGAACTCTTGGATTATCTTGAACTACATCTACAGTTCTTGTTCTCAACACTAATTGACCCTCAAGTTTTTCACAAGGATATGTGCATGCTGGTTTCCTCCCACATGCATTTAGCGCTGTCATCCATGCCAATGAGAGTGATGTGAAAAGTAGTTTTGCTTATTTAATACTCAATAAAAAAACACTCATCATTCCAGTACACAGTTTTATTGAACTGACTTTTACGTGTACATATAACGGAGAATACATGTTGATGCTGAACTATGTTCAAAACCTGTGACACAACTTTAAAAAAAAACAGCATAGGGTTGTAACTTGTTTTATTAACATATTAATTATGGACCTTAAAGGGACACACAGCAATCTTGATTTGTTGAAAAGCTAACAACTCGCAGCGTCCCATTAGTTTTTCTACATAATTCACATTTTTGCAATCATTAATATTAATACTAGAATAGTGCAAAGCTAATAGTTATTATTATATAACTAAACTGTTGATAATTTATACATTTCACTCACAGCCATTACCAGTATGTATTATATGTTTGACATACCTATTAAACAAATGATCACTTTTTCAGTTGAAAGACTTATGAATTCATTAAACCTGAGTATATCCAACATTTAAACTACTTTTGACCTCCCTATAATATATATATCTGTGCCAGTGGACATGGTAGACGCTTAGGGATCACTTTAAGCTCTGTCAGCTCTCATGTAAGATCCTCTATTACCTATGTTCATGAAACACACATTTTCGTCTTACTCTATGAAAATATGTATAAAGTTCTTCCTTAGCAATTATTCAATGCTATTGACATGTCCAATAACTATGAATTTTATTTTGGCAAAGTTGTGGTTAGAGCATAATAGTATGTATATTGAATATGAAAATGAAACGCATTACGTATTTGAATACATGCCTATAGTCTCCCAGACCGCCTCCAATCCATTTAAAATAAATCGGGAATGATAAATGTCCTTGCTGACAAAAGCACATGACAGACTTGTGTGTTATAATACATGATGCTGTTTTTCATGTAATACATGATGCTGTTTTTCATGTTTTTCTCATTTTGGCGACCATCTTAACATTTTAAGTACGTTAGAAAATTAAAAAATAGAAGAAGCTGCACAGTAGCCGATTTATAATTTAAATATAGTAAGGCCAAACAAAAAAATAGGTGTGTTTCCTATAGCATGCTCTAAAAAAATAGGGTCGATAGGTAGGCATTTTTTTTGATTTTTTTTTTTTGAGCAAGATATTGTGAGATTCTACATTTATATCATAAACCTCATTCAAGTTGATGTTTCTCTGTGATGTCAGTTTACCTCAATATATTGTGATAATTCATTGTTCAGAACATATTTTTTTTTTTCATAAAAAGTTTTAGGGTCGGCCCCTTAAAAATAGGGTCGGTCGGGCCACCGGAAACACAGGTGTTTTTTTTTTGGCCTAATATATATAAGTAAATATATAATGTTAATAGCTCTTATTTATCCCATGTTGAGACGACACACAAGCTAGACCACGAGACAATATACGTTTTAATTGAATTGAATGTTGTTTAACGGCTCATCAACACAGTATATGTTATTTAGAGCCGCCCCAGAGAGAGGGGAAGGAATACATAGAAATCTGGGAACCTGCCCTACTCTTGTTATCGAATAGATTCCTATGGTTCTTTAACGTGCTCGGAGGATAAACCGATACACGGGACCGCCCGGTTTACGTCCCCATCCGACGGACGAGATTAAGGGAAAGTGTCTTGGTCATCGCTAACCCGGCCGAATCCGAATTTTATTGAAAAAAAAAATTCTACAAAAGAATACTAAGTTTAGGGTTATTACCCTCGCGAGCCTATCTACCCTATGGTTGCAGGGTTCTGCCCATCCCTTACTGAATGGTACTAATATAGTTTCATAAAAGATGGTAGGTGTCATTGGCGTAGCTCTGCGTAAGCACGGTACGCCCGACCCTACGCCTAACTCGGAAATCGAAAATGTAAAAAGTCCAAAAATGCAAAACATCAAAAAAACATAATACGGGTAGCATGACCCCGAAGTTAAACGGAGTGTGGGCGGGAGGGACCCCGAACCCCACTAAGATGAGTTAAACTGTGTGTGTGGTGGGGGAGGGTAGGGGAGCGGGGTGCAGCAGGGTACACATACATGTAAGTGGTCGATTGCCAATCATGTGTTCTTGGTATCTCAGATGTAAAGGCGCTGGCATGGTTTAATACACAGATTGTTTCAAAGATGCTATTTCACAGACTTTCAAAAAAGAGGCCTCGGTTACACAGTGGAAAAGGCGTTGAACCTAAGGAGCTGGAGCCCTGGTGATAGCATGTCTAATGGGACTATTCACCCATCTTACTTCCCTCTGCGGTCGCTGTTCAAATCAATAAAGCCCTAGTTCATATTACATTTGCGTCGACAATCCAAATGGCCTTTAAAATACATTTAAAATCATAGTTCGCATTCTAGATTAATTCTGTCCATTTAAAAAAAAAGTGCTGGGTGGGGGTGGGGCGGGGGTGGATGGGTCGAAAGGATAATAGCCAATGATACTTTTTTTAAAGGGCTCTTCGACCAAAATATATAAATAAAAACACAGGTCCTTTCGAAGATTTAAAAAATTGTCCGCGTACACCTTTTCACCCTGTGATTATACCAGTACAAGCATTGTGACGTCACAATTCTGTGTTGGAATGTGGTCTTCGGGGAAACACGGTATTGATTTTTTTGCAATATTTTCAGTAACAATCGAATTTAAAATATATCATGTAAGCATAAATATTTTGTCTCTTATCGACTGTGTCTGTTCACTACAATATATCAGGTAATTTCAGAATTGATCACACACAGCGCTGACCGATGTATTGCATGCCGTATTCCATGCCGTGTAACAAAACTACACAAACACAACTTTCGAAACGCTTGCGTAAAACAGTGACCAAACATTTTTTTGGGTAGAAAAAAGTACTTTTTTCAAATTCGCTTGAAAATTCACATACTGCCAGAGAAAGGATTAAACTCATCGTTCATGTTCTTGTCTTTTTTCTCGCTGTTAAAATCTTCATACAAATCGAGATAAAAAAAAAAAAAATTGAAGTCGATCGATAAACAGCTGACATTTTGCTCTTTCGCATGTTTGTTGACTGAAATAATTTTCACAATAACACAACATAGACCTACATTTATTTTTAAAAGTAGGCCATGAAAATGATGGTTATTTTATAAGGAAAAGGCTTGTATAAATTATGATTTAATTGTAGTGATAAAAATGTGATTCTGAAAGTTTTTTGTATGAAGCACACGGTTGAAGAGAGTCTCACTTTTCTGTGTGTAATTTTATGAACGGTCATGAAACGTTTTTTGGGGTAGAAAAAAGTACTTTTTCCAAATTTTGATGAAATTTTACAGGCCTGTAGAGGAAGACTTTTTCTTGACTTTAATGCTTTCATCTTTTTTCTCGCTATAAGAACAAACTGTAATTATCAATTTGATTAAAAGCTAAAATTTCACATAAATTTTCGAAACGATCGGTACTTTGTAAAAGCCTAGAAATCATATTTTTAATAAAAAAGAATCGACAAAACACGTAAAAACTTAAAATGCATTCTGTAACAAACGAATTGATGCATTTGTTTATGTGTGTCATCATTGTACATTGTCAGTTGAATACAGTTTACATAACTGGTGTCATTTTGACCGCCATCCTGAAATCTGCTCAAAACGCAGTTTGTTTACGTTTTTTGCGCGTGACATTTTTAAGTAAATATCCCTCCGCGGCGGCTTGGCGCTCCCACTGTAGGGTGACATCATTTAAAGTCCCTATCCCGCCAGCAACAGGCAAAGTTTACAACAGATGTATACCATTTCAAAACCTACTGACGACCAGTTATATATATATAACTTACATATTTTGAAAATCCGAACTCTATAGACACTATATAAATGGCTTTAACCAGCCAGACCAAACCCCAATACAGGAATGTCAAATTAAGAGTTACCAACTCATAATTCATCTTACATAATATATTCAATCTCGAGTATTTTAAGAATTCGTGAATAAACCTATACTTTTAATCGGCATATATACATTATGAACTGAACACCTGGATAGGGTTTGGATAAACGGTCGTGTAGTGTAATGTTGCTGTTATATGGTGGGTAAGTACTTTTAACAGAATATCTGCCTTTACCTTTTTAGAATCGCGGGTTGCCTTGGTTTTGGTTATCCGAGCAATCTGCTTCTCTCGGACATCTCTGTTGTCGATACACAGCACATCCACCTGATCCTGCTCCTTCAGTCTGTATTTGTTTACACCCACTATTACCTCTACAATATAATCACTGTCACCGTTAGGCAGAATATGTTTAAGAAACAGATAGACCCAAGAGTAAAGAGGGAACAATCAGTCAAACTGCAGGTGAACAGCGTCAGTCGTCGTAGAAATCAGCGAAGTTTCGACAGAGAGTATGTCACAACAGATAGGTGGAAGCTGGCGGAAGACAGGGTGAGGGGTTTTATCCTTAGGTTTTATAGTAAAATCAAAAATCTTTGAATCATTTTAAAAGATACATTTATTAAATCAATTTGTATAAATATGCGTGAAATAAATTATGCATTATTTTAAAATAATCAGACTGTAAATACCTTAATTTTTGTAGTAAACTTGGTTAAGTTTCTATAATAAAGATTGAGACTATCAACTTCCGAAATTCAGAGTGTGTCTAATTTCTCATCACTGATTGGTCAGCCTATTTTTGATGATGCTTAATCAAAATTATGAATAATGGATAATGTGTCCATGGAACACGGATGCAACACTTGAGCATTGTAAGTAACTTTAATACAAAACTTGTTTTGTGCGTAAAGGATCGACAATCGGATGTCCGTGCAGATGGCAAATGCATGGACAATAGAATTTAATGCAAAACTTATTTTGTATGTAAGGACAGACGATTGGATATCCGTACACACGGCAAATGGATGGACAGGCGAATGGACAAGGGAAACTCTTTTACTCTCCACTGTTGTGGCAGTGTACAAAAAACGGGAAAGCCTACCAAGCTCGCTGTCGATCCTGGCCTGTTTACGGGCAGCACACTCCTCTATCCTCAGCTTGGGCATACCAGATGCCACGGCCTTGGTCATCCCACCCAGTTCCTCTACCTGGAACATAAATAATGACACATTTGTATATGGGCATACCAGATGCCACGGCCTTGATCATCCCACCCAGCTCCTCTACCTGGAACATAAATAATGACACACTTGTATATGGGCATACCAGATGCCACGGCCTTGGTCACCTTTGACGTCTAAGTGTGACCTTTACCTTGAAACCACAGACCTGGAAACTGCGCGTGACAAGTCGTCCAGTTGTGGTGAGCATTTGTGCCAAGTTATTTGAAAATCCGTCCATGAATGTCAGTTATTTACTGGACACGATAGAGCGCATGAACGGACGGATTGACGGACATTGCGACTACTATATGCCACCCTTTGGGAACATAAAAAATACAACATCTGTGCCCTGGCATTACCAGTTCTTGATGGTCTAACCAATCGCCGAAACAAACACAAACATGCATCTTCAATGTCTCAATTTTCCTCCAGCGATAAGCCAATTCAGTTGCATCAAAAGAACAAAATTACCAATAAGGTTCACATATTTCTAATTTCGAAAGTTCAAAACGAATGTAAGATGTCAGGGGAATGTAAGGGTCAGGGGAATGTAAGGCTCAGGGGAATGTAAGGTGTCAGGGGAATGTAAGTTGTCAGGGGAATGGAAGGGTCAGGGGAATGTAAGGTATCAGTGGAATGTAAGGTGTCAGGGGAATGTAAGGGTCAGGGGAATGTAAGGTGTCAGGGGAATGTAACGGTCAGAGGAATGGAAGGTGTCAGGGGAATGTAAGGTGTCAGGGGAATGTAAGGTGTCAGTGGAATGCAAGGTGTCAGGGGAATGTAAGGTGTCAGTGGAATGTAAGGTGTCAGGGGAATGTAAGGCTCAGGGGAATGTAAGGGTCAGGGGAATGTAAGGGTCAGGGGAATGTAAGGTGTCAGTGGAATGCAAAGTGTCAGGGGAATATAAGGGTCAGGGGAATGTAAGGTGTCAGGGGAATGTAAGGGTCAGGGGAATGTAAGGGTCAGGGGAATGTAAGGTGTCAGGGGAATGTAAGGCTCAGGGGAATGTAAGGGTCAGGGGAATGTAAGGTGTCAGTGGAATGCAAAGTGTCAGGGGAATATAAGGGTCAGGGGAATGAAAGGTGTCAGGGGAATGTAAGGGTCAGGGGAATGTAAGGTGTCAGGGGAATGTAAGGTGTCAGTTGAATGCAAGGTGTCAGGGGAATGTAAGGTGTCAGTGCAATGTAAGGTGTCAGTGCAATGTAATGTGTCAGTGGAATGCAAGGTGTTAGGGGAATGTAAGGTGTCAGGGGAATGTAAGGTGTCAGGGGAATGTAAGGTGTCAGGGGAATGTAAGGTGTCAGGGGAATGTAAGGTGTCAGTGGAATGCAAGGTGTTAGGGGAATGTAAGTTGTCAGGGGAATGTAAGGTGTCAGGGGAATGTAAGGTGTCAGTGGAATGTAAGGTGCCAGGGGAATGTAAGGTGTCAGGGGAATGTGAGGTGCCAGGGGAATGTAAGGTGTCAGGGGAATGTGAGGTGTCAGTGGAATGTAAGGTGCCAGGGGAATGTAAGGTGTCAGGGGAATGATGACAAGCACAAAATTACAATAATGGAGATGATTACTGGAAACTAGAACTATCAAGAAATACCAGTTTTTAAAACCCCACTGTCGCCGCCGTGGAGCACGTCATTTGTGCGCTATAATGGTGCCTTGAAAACAAACAACAACCTTATGTAATAAATGACGAAACATGTTACAAATAGTGAACTTAATTGCTGTTTATTTAGGATATTGTATTATTCATGGTTTGCATTAAATAAATATTTTACAGCATTGTTGAAAAATCATGTTTTATTAGTATTTCATAACCTCGGAAAGAGACCATATGAATTTGATCGAGTTTAGCATACATGTTCTTAAATAAAATATGTGTATTTATAAAAATTAGTTTTTAAATTTAATTTTTATATCAACTTTTTTGTTTTATTTAAAGTTAATATTATTTAATATTTCAATAAACATTTGAGTGCTCCGTGTTTTTTCTGACGTTGTCCATTTCAACATAAAAGCACGGAAGAGTGCGTCTACGTATTTATATTTATCATAGTCGTCCTTGTTTTAATACTTTTAAAATTTCATAATTGTAATTTCGGAATATCAGTGACAATGCTACTTTTATAGTTTTGTGTATTTTTGCCGACGAATTACCTTTCATTTAGCCATTCCCGAAAGGCAGTTATAAAATAATGACGTCTCATCTTGGACTGCTCCGCAGATGGGTTTTTGTCCTATAAGATCATTCATTGCAACGTAACAAGACAAGGTATCGAATTTCTGTTTAAACCAATCAATTTCTTTTGAGATGGATTGCAAAGTATATGAATATTAAAGATTTAGGTAAAAAAATGAGTGTGATATCGAAAAAGTCCGCGTATTATTTGAACAGCCCTCGTACATGAGATTTGGGAACAACAAATTGAAAACTGTTCGAGGAATGCAAGTAATAAAAATGCGACGAGACGGGATAAAAATGTGTTAAGTGAAGGGTCATGACAGGACGCGACGGGACGTCTTGGACAAGGTGATTCCTATCTAGCCGCCACTTCACTTCATGAAAGCAGGGGGTATAATGAATATCATGTTCTGGTTCCCAACCATGGGATTCAGTTTCCAGCTCTCAGTATTAGGAAATTTCACCTCCTGTAAGTCACAGTTGGCCATTTCTTTGGGCCATTGTCACCTGGGACCCGTGGCGCTGTGTGTTAGTATTTACCTCATTTATGACCGCCATAGCAGCCTCATATATTTCATCTGTCAAACTTTCCATCATGTACGACCCGCCCCATGGATCGGCCACCTGGAAGTGCAATATGAGAATGGCAAGTAGTTGAAGGGTCAAATAGATGAAATGTCAAATATAGAGTTATAATGTTCAATATTATGTTACAGGTAAAATACTACCTAAAATGTCAAATAGGTATAACATTATATATGTAAATGGCCAAATCTAAAAATCGACAAGTGTCAAAAGGTTTAGTGACAGATGATCTGTGTGCTTTGGGTTATCCTGGCCCTGAACAACCTGGGCTACTTTACAACTCTTAGAGCCATCTTTAAGTTTAATTAAATATTTGAACACTGCAAGCTATTCATGACACGATATGCTATATGCACCTGTATGGCTGGTCAGCTTATCTCTAAAAGTCCAGATAACAGATTTTTATTAAATTACCTTAGTACATAGATATTACAATCACAAAGCCTTTGAAAGCATGAATAACATCCAGCTCTAACTCTACACATGTCAATGTTTACAAACTGTAATCAGCACTGAATAGTGACATGCATTTTTTTTTATATTAATTCAATGATACTAGCTGATGGGGATTATTGTACATATGGTTTATCCCAGCTGAAAATCCGTTTTTCATATTCACACCAGTATGTGCTGACCTTTGTGAACTTTCACTTGAATCGGCAGGTCTTATGTCAGGCTATATTTAGTAGTGCGCAACCTTATGCAAACTGCATGCCATTTTAATGCTTTATGAACACTGCAAGCATTTCATAAATTTTTCATTGCTGAAGAAGTTCCAAACCTTGGTGACTCCAGATTCCTCCTGTAGAACGATCTGTGTATTCCTGGCAATCCTGGCACTGAATGGTGTGGGCAACCCCAGGGCCTCATCGAAGGCATTTGTATGCAGGGACTGGGTGCCCCCGAACACAGCCGCCATCCCCTCGACCACCGTCCTAACAATGTTATTGTATGGGTCCTGGGGAAAAGAAAAACTAAATATGTGAATGCTGATTAAGAACAAGAATGTTGCCCCTCCAAAGTACCGTATTGTTTCTAATTAGCGCCTCCGGGGGCGTGACATTTTCTAAAAGGGGGCCGCTTATTAGAACGCTTTTCCTAAGTCGGTACACATTTTAATTTCCTTATATAATGCTAAAAAATGTTGTGTTACTGAAATATGGAATAAGTGTGTGTATGCTGTTTCTTGGATTTTAACCACTTTCCTTGCATATTAACCACTTTTACACCTCAAGGTAAGATTATTTTGTTTAAAGTTAGGTGGGGCGCTTATTAGAAACAATATGTAATCATATTTCAACATTTAAATCTATTTATACTTTTTTGAATATATTAAATTCCGTCAAGAGGAAAACAGCCACATTCAGTGTATGGAATCACAGCCACATTCAGTGTATGGAATCACAGCCACATTCAGTGTATGGAATCACAGCCACATTCAGTGTATGGAATCACAGCCACATTCAGTGTATGGAATCTTTAAAACAAACATTGACTATACAGACAGTGTTATAACATTACAAACAATATTCTATAACATTCACGAAACTTTATTTTAACCGCTGAACTTTCAACTTTTTACATTGCAATTTTTAGAACAGCCACATGTCATATACACTTTTTTTACTTCAGTGATTGTTTTTGCTTACTATTATCAAATCCTGATTAAGGCTGTTGAAAGTCGAAACTAGTCGGTAAAATAAACCACCAAGAAAAATACCGTTGTTGGTAGTGGATACTACTACCCCTCCCAGCTTTTTAAAAAGAAGATTTTGTCAAAGAAACTTAAGGCAACATTACACCGATAGTACTTTTATGTCAGCCCATGCCAAACAGGTAGTATTATGTGCTCTAAGTCTACACTAACAAACGAAAATGTTAGAGGAGTTATAGTAGCAGGTCAAGAAATAAAAAAAAAAATTATTTGCCGATGATGCAACGTTTTTTACAGATGGTTCAATAAAATCTTTTGAAACTTCGATAGATATATTAGATAACTTCACCAATATTTCAGGGCTTAAACTAAATGCTGAAAAATGCACAGCCAAACATTCGAATATTAGATACTGTTCAAAAAAGAAATTTAATTGGTGTTCAGATTATGCCAAAACACTTGGAATGACATTTCATACCGAAAGAAAAGAGAGACTGCCATTTAGGTTTTTTTGAAAGTTTTTTGGCAAAATACAGCTTATCAATGAAATCAAGGGCCATAACTAAAGAATCTGATAAAATTTGGTAAAGATCAGATGAAAAATGAAGGCCCTACCGTATTAACGAGGCAAAATATAGCATTTTTAACTAAATCAAGAGCCATAACTCCTCTGTTACTGGTCCGACTGGTCCAACATAGAGCTAAAAAAAAATAATTAAAAAATAAAAAAAAATAAAAATAATAAATACATAAATGAAGGCCCTATCTTAAGACGAGGCAAATTATAGCATTTTTAACAAAATCAAGGGCCATAACTCCGCTGTTACTGGTCCGATCTGTCTGGTTTTCGAACTTGACCGAGCTTTTATTGACATTAACAATCTGATAAAGTTTGGTAAAGATCAGATAAAAAATAAAGTCTTAACGAGGCAGAATATAGCATTTTGAACAAAATCAAGGGTCATAACTCCGCTGTTACAGGTCCGATATGAATGGTTTTCAAACTTGTCCGAGCTGTCATTGATATTAACAATCTGATAAAGTTTGGTAAAGATCGGATGAACAATGAAGCCCCTATCGTCCTAACGAGGCAAAATATAGCATTTTTAACTAAATCAAGGGCAATAACTCTGCTGTTAATAGTCCGATCTTGCTGTTTTTCAAACTTGTCTAAGCTTTCATTGATATTAACAATCTGTGCAAGTCTGGTAAAGATCAAATAATAAATGAAGGTGCTAGAGTGTTTACAAGGCTTAATATGGCATTTTTCAGCAAAATAAGGGCCATTACTCCGTTGAAATTATTACGATCTTGCCGGTTTTCGAACTTGTTCGAGCTTTCATTGATATAAAGACACTGGTAAAGTTAAGTAAAGATCTGATTAATATTGAAGGCCCTAGAGTGTTCACAAGGCAGAAAATAGCATTTTTCAGAAAAAACAAGGGCCATAACTCCGGTGTTACTGATCCGATTTAGCTGGTTTTCGAACTTGTTCGAACTTTCATTGATATTAACAATCTGTGCAAGTTTGGTAAAGATGAAATAATAATTGAAGTTGCTAGAGTGTTCACAAGGCAGAAAATGGCATTTTTCAGAAAAAACAAGGGCCATTAACTCTTGTGTTACTGACCCAATTCAGCTGATTTTCAAACTTTTCCAAGCTATAATTGGTATTAACAATCTGTGCAAGTTTGGTAACGATCAAATAATAAA
This sequence comes from Cyrtodaria siliqua, assembly GCA_037043455.1. Classification (NCBI taxonomy): domain Eukaryota; kingdom Metazoa; phylum Mollusca; class Bivalvia; order Adapedonta; family Hiatellidae; genus Cyrtodaria; species Cyrtodaria siliqua. Next base: position 96,186 of record JAWPHD010005326.1, on the reverse strand, counting down.
TGAAGGTGCTAGTGTTCACAAGGCAGAAAATAGCAAGGGCCATAACTCCGGTGTTACTGATCCGATTTGGCTGGTTTTCGAACTTGTCTGAGCTTTCATTGATATTAACAATCTGTGCAAGTTTGGTAAAGATCAAATAATAAATGAAGGTGCTAGAGTGTTCACAAGGCTTTATATGGCATTTTTCAGCAAAACAACTCGCCATCCCATAAGCTCTGCTTGCCCTTGGCCAGTAGAGCTAAAAACAGGATATGGTAAATGTAAAACATTTCATTATAATTAGCGCAAAATATTTTATTTTTACAAACAAATGTTTAAAAACAGTGCCAATGTTTTGCAGATATAAAAACTATTTATATAGACAAATTGAAATCGAACAACAAATAGCTATGAACCGAGACAAACTAGAAATTCACGATAAAAAATGGCAAAACTTCCGAGACCACTGATGTATACTATGTTTTAATATATTATACGTATTATTATTGCATATATATATCAAACTTAAAGAAAGTGACAAACCACTTTACAGACATAAAAAGGGAAAGCAGTATCTATTGTTCTATCCTTTTTCATCTTATTACTGTCCTTTTCACCTGCTGGAAAAAACTTCCTACTTATTTCTTTCTACTGATTTTTATATAAATCTATCCTCCTCTGTTTAATATCATCTTCCTCCATTTCTTTCTTTTAAAACTCTCTTAACCATAAACATAAATTATTTCATCTATGTTTATAATGTATATACTGAATTGTAATAACATGTCATGTACCAAATGATGTAATAAAATAGTTTATTACAAAAAAAAGTCTACACTAGGCGACACTGATAAGTACTCAGATTTTCAATTCCAATAAAACATTTACTTTTCATCATAACTTGCTCAAATTTTGAACACGTTCTTCAAAGTGGCGACTGAATGTAATCCGAATATTAAATTGATTATTTATTGTCCGTGTTATTTGATGAATCTGTTATTAACATATCGTTGAGTTTTATACAATTTTTTTGTCAAAATTGTACATTCCATCTAAAGATATGAAATAAAATGGTACTTATGTCGTCTAGTGTATCCTATTCAGCAGCCCTTCAGTATACCATTATATATGCATACAAGAACCCATGTCAGTGCCCTAGAAATTAACATATGGCTAAACACACAATTGTGTTAGTTTATTAAGGAATCGACTACCTTATGATTTTATAACCATTATAAAACATAGCCCTGCTGATTAATAATGTAACTGTTAAACTTATATAAATATTCCCGGTCATTTCCATGGAAATGCAAAGACATTAATATGACATAATATGGCAAAATACACCACCACTTGAGCACTAGGTGGTACAAAATATTCATATATGGTTTTGGAGACGTTATTTCTTACATGTATGCTCTTGAAACAGACATTTCTCCAAACGGACGTCAACCAGATACATACGATAAAATTGATTCTTAAGTCCAGTACTGCAGGGAAAATTCTAAATCAATAAATACAACACAATTTCTAGAATAGAATCCACTGACCTGTTCAGTAAGGGACCATCCAGAAGTCTGACTGTGAGCTCTGAGTAACAAGGATTTGGGGTTCTTGGGCTGGAACTTCTCCTTCACTAGGTGTGCCCACAGCCTTCTGGCAGCTCTCAACTTGGCAACTTCCTGAGATGTAGAATTTTCCATTTGTTTTAAAGAAACTAACGCGCAAAATTACAGAACAAAACAGGTTATCGAAACTCTATCCAGGCATTAAGGTCATATAATACTGTAAGAAAAGATTATTTAGCATAGTCACAATTAAGCGCAGTAAACGATTTATGATGGTTTCGGGCATATTAGAGCAATGATGAATTAGCGCTACATTTTAACCTACATTTTAATTTAGCACTCTAGCTAGCCCTGCAGAATTTCGAAAAATTTCATCCAATTTCAAATTATTCCTGATGATCCGATTATTCCCGATCGGTCATCATTGACGTGGCAGTTTTGACTGCTTTTATCTGTTAATCATGCCTTCAGGCTGTCCACAAAATTGTTTTGTGTAACAACGTTTCCATTTCTGAGTGAACACATCTTACAAACACGGCAAACCCAAACTCATTTAAAATATGATTTAGACATTGTGAAAAATGTTGCCAAAACAGTAATTAACAAGTCCCAAACACTGTCTATTGATTATGATAAAATGCAGTTGAAAAGTTAATCCGATAATAACCACAGAAATTGCTGACACTCGTTCTATCAACAGATATTATACTCAACACGCCAGAATAACTGTACACAGACGACTAATTTATGTAATGTGCTACAGCTTTACACAATTAATTTAAGTGAGACATTATATTCTTTTGTTAACTTCAGTTTATATTGAACGAGGACTCTTCTCATTGAATTAGAAAATACAAATCTAAAGAACTGCGAACTAAGTATAATCATTCACAATCCTTTCGGAGAAAATAGATGACTTTTGGTGGAAAAATCATTCTTTTTTAGCAGACATCTTGAATTAGCGCAAGGACAACGTCTGCTAATAACGCTAAAATAAAATGTCCGCTAAATAATCGCTTCTTACAGTAATGTATATGTGCCAATTAAAATTATAGGTTTATTCACTTTGCTTAAATAACCATGACTGAATATATGTATAAAATGGTAACTCTTAATTCGACACTCAAGTTTTGACCTGTCTGGTTTAATCCATTTATAGTGTGTCTATAAAGTTTAGATTCTAAAAATATATATGTATATATACCTTGTCGTCAGTAGGTTTAGAAACAGTGTACATGTAAAATTTGCCTGTCGATGGCGAGACAGACTTTAAAGAATGCAGTATTTTGGAAAACATTTAACTTACAACCCTACAACAGACAATTTAAAGACTGCAGCTCACTATATTTTTCTTTGTAACTTTTATATATTGCAGCGTGGAAAGAGATTTTCAAACCAATTCACAGGGGGGAAAACTTCAATGGGATGTGTTTTTATTGTATTTAAGTCTGCAACATTTTCTACTAGTTCTATAATTAAATCAGTCCAATAATTCATGTTTACCGAGACTCACCATATAAAGGTTCATACCGATTCCCCAGAAGAAAGACAATCTGGGTGCAAACTTGTCCACGGCTAGCCCTCTCTCAATCCCTGTAATATAAATAGGAATCAGGGACATAAATACAGGAACAATGAAGGCTCCATCAATGACATATTGTAGACAAACGAATAACCTGTTCTCAGCAAGCTTTTCTCTGGCGATGTCAGTTTGGTGCTTACATTTAATGCAATTACACATTTTTTTACTGTTATTTTTCATGATTTTGAAAATGTGAATTTATAAGCTGCGATCCAGAACTGAGAAAACCGGAATTTTCCCCGTGCCCTGACAGAAATAAAATAACATCATAACTTGCTAATAAGGAGAGTAGGGTGATCCAGGATTCCTTTGTAATCTGTCTCTCTATTTTAGAGCAATGATAGAGATAAGGCTTTAAACAAGTTCAACTAGAACCATCACTGAAGGTGATGAATATCCCCTCTCTTTTGATATAGCCGATGAGAAGGTCAACAGTTGTTATGTGTATATGAAGTTTGGAAACAACCCATTCAAAACTGTATGAGAAATGAAGAAAAAAAAAAGCGCGATAGAAAAGAAATGTGTTACAGGATAGATGCTACGGGACAAATATATGTTACGCGACATGACACATCGGGACGTTAAGGACGTGATTCCTATATAGCCCCCATTTCACTTTGTGAAAGCGGGGCTATAATTACATTTACCAGTTTATCAAGGTGCAGAAGAACAAACTGCCAACCTGTTCGGATGTACTGCAGACCATCAGAGATGGTAAATGCCAGCTCTAACACAGCATCAGCCCCCGCCTCCTGCATGTGGTAACCAGAAATGGAGATGGAGTTAAACTTGGGCATGTTCTGTAACGAGAAAAATATGGGGAAAATAGTAAAACTAATTCATTTTGGTAAGGGGCGTCCGTGGCCGAGTGGTTAACGTCTCTGACTTGAAATCACTTGCCCCTCACCGCTGTAGGTTCGATCCCTCAGGGGCCTAGGAATCTTTATGTGAGGAAGCTATCCAGCTGGCTTGCGGAACGTTGGAGGTTGTACCCAGGTGCCCGCCCGTGCACGAAAATTGCCCGGAGGGGCACCTGGGGTCTTCCTCCACCAATGGAAGCTGGAAAGTCGCCATATGACCTTAGCTGTTGGTGCGACTATAAAATCCAATTCAATCAATCATTTTGGTAATAATTGACTTGGTTCGAAATCTGGCACATTCTTAGGCTTGTGGTATATAAACAAGAGTAAGATGGAAATCTAACTATCAAACTTTAATCACACAAAATGTTATGACTGATGTTGTCGTAATCTGTACAAGGTTCACTGTCGTAAAGTATTTCTTTGTTTTACCAAAAAGGATTTACATTAAGAAGTTTGAAGTGGCACTGATTAATGTAAAAATATTTTATTTTTAAGACAGTAAACATGGTACAATGATTTTATTTTTACATCTGCAGCATGACCTAAAGAACAAGTTTCTCTTATTTGTTGTCAGAACTGAAATCCTGCATAAATTCTTTTGAGATAAATTTGGCACATAAGAAACCTTGTCTAAATAAACAACGTTCTGGGTGTGTTGCATAACTACTGCCTGGGACGCTTGTTTTCTGCAGCGTTCTTTTTCGACTTTTCAGACTCAATGTAAATAGTACCGGTAATAGGAAAAGCCCAAGTAAAAAGATATAACAGGGCCCTCACGCTACTTTGGGGGAAGGGGCCCGCAGCCCTCAGAAGGGGGAATTTTTGTAACTGGGGGGAATTTTTACAACAAATAAAAAACTCTGTTTGATTAACACGTTTCACTTTATTAACATACATTCGTCAACCATCTGGTTCTTTTTCTGATAAAAAAACTCCACTTAACCATCAATGGCATGTTTTCATCGGAGATCCACATTAAAAGTCAACCCTTCTCTTCTTTTTATCCCGAAAAAAACCTATTGCCCTGTCCAGTTGGGCATCTGGTTGAGTCAGTGCCCGATAATAGTTAAAACGTCCTGTGCACGATAAACAGTCTAAAACAAGTCTAATAATAATCAAAACGTCTTTTTCAAACCGGTAAACACGACATCGTGAGCATATCGTCTTGAAAATCGGATTTTATTTTATTTTTTTTTGATTTTTTTTTTACGAATTTCTGAGGGGGGAAAATATCAATTTTTGGGGGAAAAAAAGATACTTTTCAGGTGGGGGACTGCCGCCGAATAACGGCGGCAGAAATGACCAAATGAGGGCCCTGGATATATTGTCTAAAATATTTATTTTTCAACCGATTTTCAAAACAAAAGTTTCAGTTCCACTGATATATATTAAAATTTTATGCATTAAAGTACTGTCAAACATTTTCACGTAAATGTGGAAACACTTTGGCGGAAACATGCACACCAATCAATAGGAAACATATGTATTACATAACTAACAGTCTGGGTGTATAATAACACAATTCTATATTGACATACAACAGTACAACATAACTCTTTTGAACGTATATGTTCGATAATCGGCTAACGGTACAACTTAATGATAATTATTTCACTGACTTTACTGTTTGCTTTCTGATGTTATGTGATGTTGTAAGTTATATAATTAATTCATCACTTTCACATCCTGTCATTCTGATTCCGAGATGTTGAGATATCCAGTAGGTAAAAATCAAGGGGTTTTCTCAGACGTTATCCTCAATGTCTTTATGAAAACTTCAAAGACAGCACCAAAGGGAGATACAAAGTTATACAAAAAAAAAAGAAAAAAAGCTTTTAATATAATTATCACTACAAATTAGTTTTATAAAGGGCTAAAGTCAGTTGAGCACCAACGATAAACGCTGAGTTTACTGCCTACCTGAATGTGGAGGTGTTTTATTTTATTGGTCACTGATTGATCAAATTATTTTGATGATGTCATATGAAAGTTATGAATATAATTAATAAGAATCTTGCATTCAAGCAAATTTATTACTGAATTTACTTTTTGTTCTTACATTACCTTGGACGTATATTCAAAGATATCTCCAATAATTTTCATGGATGGTTCTGGAGGGAAGATGTACGTGTTTCGCACCATAAACTCCTTCAAGATGTCATTCTGTATGGTTCCTGCCAGGTCTGCTTGTTTGTGACCCTGCAAACAGAATAATATTACACAAAGATAAAGTGTCGCTCAAACCCAACAAATACCACAAAGTTGCAGAAACAATTGAGTGGGTGGGGTGTTGTTCTTTAGGATGTCTGCTAATTATCAGTGTGTGTGACTCTATAAATAAAACTAAATGAATTATTATATAGTCCAGACTCTAATATTTACATAAAAATGTACACTAAAATAAATGCTAAAAAGTACTAGAACAGAGACAGTAGCTTATAGATTCCCTTTCCTCAAGATTGCGGGTGTGTTCCTTTGAGAAACAAATGTCATTGCAGGCCTCTACATTAACTTTTGGATCCAGTGACTTCAGAAATCCACTTTGTCCTGACCTATAATGAACTTGTCCGAATATGAAATCTCAATTTTTAACTGTAAAGGCATTAAAACATGTAAAATAAAGCATTTCTATTCAGAGATTGCGATCCGATGAAGCGTGATACATGAACACAATCCGCAAAGCGGTCGTATGTGATTGTCGCAAAATGTTCAAGTGATTTTTATTTCGTAAAATTTATGATTAGCGTATAATTAAACAACTTGCTTTTGTTGTATTTTATTAACAATATTTTCACAACATAAGGAATGCTTTTTGTCATTCAAAATCGGGAGAATTAAACATCATATACAGGGATCCCAAGCAACGTGTTGCGACAAGCAACTATTTATATATACACTATCTATATATATCGGCATGGAAAATCTTGCCGCGCATGCGCAAAACTGTCTAGTTTACCATCACTTCCTATTAGACAACACTCGCTACGGTGAGGTTTGAATTTTGTCATTTGGCGTGAGTTTTCAGCGTATTTTGGCGTGGGTTTTCATTTTGATTTTGTTTTATCAATTTTTTTCTACTTGCCCGATCGGACAACCTGGATTCAGAATCAACTTGTCCGGACCCAAGTCCGGGTTGCCAAAACCTATTGGACAATGCATAATGTCGAGCCCTGCATTGCGGTCTTGTTTATTAGTGAGAAGGCTCATACATTTCTACATATCTGTAAAAACTGCACCGTTCACTACAAATATATGCTGTACTTGATTTAATCTTATGTAAATTTACGCAAAATTACTGACCTGTTCTTCCGCAGCGACTATATACATGGCCAATATCGGCAACACGGCCCCGTTCATCGTCATGGAGGTGGAGATCTTATTCAGCGGAATTCCGTCAAACAGCAGTTTGGTGTCGTCAGCGGAGTCTATGGCCACACCCGCCATTCCAACATCACCAACTACACGAGGATTATCAGAGTCGTAACTGATTTTAGAAAGAGTTGGGGTTTTGAAAAAATGGAATCATGATTGCAATATATAAAAATATGTAAATAGAAACAAACTTTACAGATTTACATTAATTACTTCTTGTCTACATACTTACAGACTTAAAAAAGGATCCCGAATCAATTTAATGAGAGTACATAAGGCTTTTTGTTTTGGGGCTAGCAGTCTGACAAACTTGAAAAACAATGATATTTTCTATTCTAAGCACCTGTTCTAATGAGCCTAAAATTGACCCCTTTATTTACGAGGAGATTTTGCACAGTAATATGCACTATCCTATGTTATCATGCAAAGAATGTTTCTACTACCGGTATACAAATAAAACTTAGAATTTCAGTTGTATTTTGGCTCGTATCGAAAAGTGATGAATACTCGCCAGAGTCTCAAATTTATCCCTTTTCTTACACTCGCCAAAATACAGTTGAAATTCTAAGTTCCTAACCATGTAATTCTTATTTACGCACTACAGTTTATGTAAGCATTTTATGCGTGATTCCATTCAAAATATGTTGTGAATTTAAATACGAACTAAACAACACGGTGCTAATATTCCGATTGACACAGCATTTTTATCATGAACTGGATTGTAGCTTATTCTAGGAACAGCCCATTTTCCCTAAATGCTTTTCTGTACAAACTCTGGTTTATGCCAAATGCTTATCAAGGTAATAAATTTTTGTTGCAAATCAGAATTAGTCATTCCAATTTTGTGCGATTGCGAGCCAAATATTTGTAGAATTTGATTTTATTTTCAAAAATACAGGGTTTTTTCTGAAGTCTATAACATTCAGGTATGGAAATGGAATAAATTTCTTTCTTTAATATTCACGCATTCATGTCTTAAAATGAATTAATGGCACAAGACAGAAATCCACATGCTTCGTTTAAGTTGCAGACTTGCAGGGATAAAAAGTATTTGTACAGAAAGGCCTTTAGAAAAAGCCAGGCCATCAAAATGGTGCATTTAACACGTAACCATATAAAAAATTGACAAGTGATCCGTTAATATTTTTGAGCAGTGTATGTCAAATAAAAATATTTGTCACAAACTTTCTAGTTACCCTCTGTGTGTGGCCAGATCAAACGCGACGCTGAGTCCTTGTTGCCCTGCTTTGATGTTGTCTCTGTAAAACCTATTGCTTTCTTCCACAGTACTGAACCCTGCATACTAAATAGAATTAAAATGAAATGTCAAATCAAATTAAAATTTGGTTCTAAAATGTGACATGAAAATCAAACTTCAAAGAAAACAGAGGCGATTTGAATGTCATTTAAGGACCCAGTATTAATTATGATCAATAACTTGCAATTTTAAACACTGGAGGTCCACCCAGTATAATAGAAGCATTACTAGAGTAACGTGTTCTGTAAGTCTACATGCCATGAAAGGCTTGAGCGGCATATCTACAAGAGGCGATGCAAGCTTCTAGAACACTTACTCTAGTAATGATCCATTAATTATATACCTTCATGAAAATCCTCATAAAATATTGTAGCATAGTACAGATAGTATTCTAGTTTGTTACGCAGATAGGCAACGACGTCACAAGACGGGGACGTTATATACATACGACATATGTATTATATTGATACAAAATACGAAAACGCTAGTGCCAATACATAGGAAGAACAAAGGTACTTGTGTATATATATTATTGTGTATATATATTATTGATTGTGTATATATATTATTGATTGTGTATATATATTATTGATAGGTATATAATAAATATACATGTGTATACTGTTCCCAAGTTCCTTTTTAGTGGACTTACATATAAATGGATACATTCAAGAATTACCCCCCACCCCACCCACTTGATAATTCATTTTTAAATAGTATAAATATCACATTACTTATTCACTTTTGCTACATTTTACTGTGTGTGTAATTGTTGCTACATATTACTTACTTGTGGGTAATTGCTGATACATTTTACTCACTTGGGGGTAACTGTTGCTACATTTTACTCACTTGGGGTAATTTCTTGTACATTTTACTCACTTGTGTGTAATTGCTGCTTCATTTAACTCACTTCGTGGTAATTGCTGCTACATTTTACTCACTTCTGTGTAATTGCTGCTATATTGCTACATTTTACTCACTTGTGTGTAACTGTTGCTATATTTTACTCACTGTGTGTAATTGCTGCTACATTTTACTCATTTGTGGGTAATTGCTGCAACATTTTACTCACTTGTCAGAAATTGCTGCTACATTTTACTAACTTGTGGGTTATTGCTGCTACATTTTACTCACTTGTGCATAATGGCTGCTACATTGTACTCACTTGTCGGCAACTGCTGCTACATTTTACTCACTTGTGGGTATTTACTCACTTGTGTGTAATTGCTACTGCATTTTACTCACTTGTGGGTAATTGCTGTAACATTTTACTCACTTGTGGGTAATTGCTGCTACATTTTACTCACTTATGGGTATTTTCTGCTTTATTTTACTCATTTGTGGGTGATTGCTGCTTCATTTTACTCACTTGTGGGTTCACTTGTGGGTAATTGCTGTAACATTTTACTCACTTGTGGGTAATTGCTGCTACATTTTACTCACTTATGGGTAATTGCTGCTTTATTTTACTCATTTGTGGGTGATTGCTGCTACATTTTACTCACTTGTGGGTGATTGCTGCTTCATTTTACTCACTTGTGGATAATTGCTGCTTCATTTACTCACTTGTGGGTAACTGCTGCTACATTTTACTAACTTGTGGGTAATTACTGCTACATTTTACTATCTTGTGGGTAATTGCTGCTACATTTTACTCACTTGTGGGTAATTACTGCTATATTTTACTATCTTGTTGGTACACCAATCATTCCAACAACAATACCTTGTATTATTCAATGATTGAAGGGTAATAATGACATGAAATGGGGTCCCGTAAACACATCATACTACGGGGTCCCGTTAACACATCATACTAGGGGGTCCCGTTAACACATCATACTAGGGGGTCCCGTTAACACATCATACCAGGGGGTCCTGTTAACAAATCATACTAGGGGGTCCCGTTAACACATCATACTAGGGGGTCCCGTTAACACATCACGCTAGGGAGTCCCGTTAACACATCATACCAGGGGGTCCCGTTAACACATCACACTAGGGGGTCCCGTTAACACATCATACCTGGGGGTCCCGTTAACACATCACACTAGGGGGTCCCGTTAACACATCATACCAGGGGGTCCCATTAACACATCATACTAGGGGGTCCCGTTAAAAAATCATACCAATGGGTCCCGTAAACACATCATACCAGGGGGTCCCGTTAACACATCACACCAGGGGGTCCCGTTAACACATCATAATAGGTGGTCCCGTTAACACATCATACTATGGGGTCCCGTTAACACATCATACTAGGGGGTCCCGTTAACACATCATGGGTAATTGCTGCTTTATTTTACTCATTTGTGGGTGATTGCTGCTTCATTTTACTCACTTGTGGGTTCACTTGTGGGTGACTGTTGCTACATTTTACTTACTTGTGGGTAATTGCTGCTACATTTTACTCACTTGTGGGTGATTGCTGCTTCATTTTACTCACTTGTGGGTAATTGCTGCTTCATTTACTCACTTGTGGGTAACTGCTGCTACATTTTACTAAACATGTGTGTAATTGCCGCTACATTTTACTAACTTGTGGGTAATTACTGCTACATTTTACTATCTTGTGGGTAATTGCTGCTACATTTTACTCACTTGTGGGTAATTACTGCTACATTTTACTATCTTCTTGGTACACCACTCATTCCAACAACAATACCTCAATGACTGAAGGGTATTAATGACATGAAATTGGGTCCCGTTAACACATCATACTAGGGGGTCCCTTTAACACATCATACTAGGGGGTCCCGTTAACACATCATGCTAGGGGGTCCCGTTAACACATCATACTATGGGGTCCCGTTAACACATCATGCTAGGGGGTCCCATTTACACATCATACTAGCGGGTCCCGTTAACACATCACGCTAAGGAGTCCCGTTAACACATCATACTAGGGGGTCCCGTTAACACATCACGCTAGGGAGTCCCGTTAACACATCATACTAGGGGGTCCCGTTAACACATCATACTAGGGGGTCCCGTTAACACATCATACTAGGGGGTCCCGTTAACACATCATACTAGGGGGTCCCGTTAACACATCATACTAGGGGGTCCCGTTAACACATCATACTAGGGGGTCCCGTTAACACATCATACCAGGGTGTCCCGTTAACACATCATACTAGGGGGTCCCGTTAACACATCATACTAGGGGGTCCCGTTAACACATCAAACCAGGGGGTCCCGTTAACACATCACGCTAGGGAGTCCCGTTAACACATCATACTAGGGGGTCCCGTTAACACATCATACTAGGGGGTCCCGTTAACACATCATACTAGGGGGTCCATATCATACTAGGGAGTCCCGTTAACACATCCAACTAGGGGGTCCCGTTAAAACATCATACTAGAGGGTCCCGTTAACACATCATACTAGGGGGTCCCGTTAACACGTCATACTAGGGTTTCGTTAACACATCATACCAGGGGGTCCCGTTAACACATCATACTATGGATTCCCGTTAACACATCATACTAGGGGGTCCCGTTAACACATCATACTAGGGGGTCCAGTTAACACATCATGCTAGGGGTTCCCGTTAACACATCATACTAGGGGTTCCCGTTAACACATCATACCAGGGAGTCCCGTTAACACATCATACTAGGGGGTCCATTAACACATCATACTAGGGGGTCCCGTTAACACATCATACTCGGGGGTCCCGTTAACACATCATACTAGGGAGTCCCGTTAATACATCATACTAGGGTGTCCCGTTAACACATCATACTAGGGGGTCCCGTTAACACATCATACTAGGGGGTCCCGTTAACACATCATACTAGAGGGTCCCGTTAACACATCATACTAGGGGGTCCCGTTAACACATCATACCAGGGGGTCCCGTTAACACATCATACCAGGGTGTCCCGTTAACACATCATACTAGGGGGTCCCGTTAACACATCATACTAGGGGGTCCCGTTAACACATCATACCAGGGGGTCCCGTTAACACATCATACCAGGGTGTCCCGTTAACACATCATACTAGGGGGTACCGTTAACACATCATACTAGGGTGTCCCGTTAACACATCATACTAGGCGGTTTCGTTAACACATCATACTAGGGGGTCCCGTTAACACATCATACCAGGGGTTTCGTTAACACATCATACTAGGGAGTCCCGTTAACACATCATACTAGGGGGTCCCGTTAACACATCATACTAGGGGGTCCCGTTAACACATCATACTAGGGGGTCCCGTTAACACATCATACCAGGGGGTCCCGTTAACACATCATGGGTAATTGCTGCTTTATTTTGCTCATTTGTGCGTGATTGCTGCTTCATTTTACTCACTTGTGGGTTCACTTGTGGGTGATTGCTGCTACATTTTACTCACTTGTGGGTAATTGCTGCTACATTTTACTCACTTGTGGGCGATTGCTGCTTCATTTTACTCACTTGTGGGTAATTGCTGCTTCATTTACTCACTTGTGGGTAACTGCTGCTACATTTTACTAAACATGTGTGTAATTGCCGCTACATTTTACTAACTTGTGGGTAATTACTGCTACATTTTACTTTCTTGTGGGTAATTGCTGCTACATTTTACTCACTTGTGGGTAATTGCTGCTACATTTTACTCACTTATGGGTGATTGCTGCTTCATTTTACTCACTTGTGGGTAATTGCTGCTTCATTTACTCACTTGTGGGTAACTGCTGCTACATTTTACTAAACATGTGTGTAATTGCCGCTACATTTTACTAACTTGTGGGTAATTACTGCTACATTTTACTATCTTGTGGGTAATTGTTGCTACATTTTACTCACTTGTGGGTAATTACTGCTACATTTTACTATCTTGTTGGTACACCACTCATTCCAACAACAATACCTTGTATTATTCAATGACTGAAGGGTAATAATGACATGAAATGGGGTCCCGTTAACACATCATACCAGGGGGTCCCGTTAACACATCATACCAGGGGGTCCCGTTAACACATCATACTAGGGGGTCCCGTTAACACATCATACCAGGGGGTCCCGTTAACACATCATACTAGGGGGTCCCGTTAACACATCATACCAGGGGGTCCCGTTAACACATCACGCTAGGGAGTCCCGTTAACACATCATACTAGGGGGTCCCGTTAACACATCACGCTAGGGAGTCCCGTTAACACATCATACTAGGGGCTCCCATTAACACATCATACTAGGGGGTCCCGTTAACACATCATACTAGGGGGTCCCGTTAACACATCATACTAGGGGGTCCCGTTAACACATCATACCAGGAGGTCCCGTTAACACATCATACTAGGGAGTCCCGTTAACACATCATACTAGGGGGTCCCGTTAACACATCATACTAGGGGGTCCACATCATACTAGGGAGTCCCGTTAACACATCATACTAGGGGGTCCTGTTAAAACATCATACTAGGGGGTCCCGTTAACACATCATACTAGGGGGTCCCGTTAACACATCATACTAGGGTTTCGTTAACACATCATACCAGGGGGTCCCGTTAACACATCATACCAGGGCGTCCCGTTAACACATCATACTAGGGAGTCCCGTTAACACATCATACTAGGGGGTCCCGTTAACACATCATACTAAGGGGTCCCGTTAACACATCATACTAGGGGTTCCCGTTAACACATCATACTAGGGGTTCCCGTTAACACATCATACTAGGGGGTCCATTAACACATCATACTAGGGGGCCCCGTTAACACATCATACTAGGGGGTCCCGTTAACACATCATACTAGGGAGTCCAGTTAATACATCATACTAGGGGGTCCCATTTTCACATCATACTAGGGGGTCCCGTTAACCCATCATACCAGGGTGTCCCGTTAACACATCATACTAGGGGGTCCCGTTAACACATCATACTAGGGGGTCTCGTTAACACATCATACCAGGGGGTCCCGTTAACACATCATACCAGGGTGTCCCGTTAACACATCATACTAGGGGGTACCGTTAACACATCATACTAGGGTGTCCCGTTAACACTTCATACTAGGGGGTTTGGGAAAACCCTATACATGATGGCATAGGGACTGCATGTACCTGTCTGATTGTCCATGGCCTGTGTGTATACATGGAGGCATAAGGGCCGCGTGTATATGGGTAACTGCCAGGGATCTCTTTCGTCATATGTGCCGTATCGTCTGCTGTGTACACTGGCTTTATGTTGATGCCCTAAAATCATTAGAATTATATTATTATTCCTTTTCTTACTAAATCATTAATCATGGCAGATGATTTATTTTCATACATATTTTATTATTTTTTAAAGTTTATAGCAATCTGCGTCTCCAACTGAACACCCCATCAACTTATCACAGTTGTTGCTGTTGAATGGTGTTTTTACGTCATTAACAGCATATTTTATGCTATATATGACGGTCGATTTTTTCATGGTGGAGTCAGACCACCCACATTTTCCTGGGTAGAAGCAGTACTGTATACCTCCTGCCATCCGTTAGAATCAAAACTTTCTCCTTTACAAGTCCAGCTCCCTGTGGTATTTGAACCAGCAGCAGTGAGACTGCGTATTTACCATCCCGGCCACAGATGTTTTTGCTTTAAGATATTAAAGGGATACATGGCAAATCTTGACGTTTGTATCAGCCTTAAAATAAGTACATCAATTTATTAATCCAGTTTCATTGTCACTTTAAATTTGCATGCATATAATAAAATAAGAGCTAATAAAGTTCAACAGTTTTTAGTTCCCATAAAATGGTAATTTCAAAAAACTGTGTTATGTTATGTGAAAAACCTTAGTATTTTTGTAAACTAAAATATGTGCCGCTAATGTTGTGATGGAAAGTAAAGACTAAAAGTTATGTTTAATTTTGACCCCCAATGTCACACTTTTGCCTCATTTTTTTAGTGTAAAATATTTCGAGGTGTTAATGCAAAACATTGTATATAGCTAGTTACAATAGTTTCAAATTCACTCCTTGATTTGTCAGCAGACCTCAGGTGTTTTCCATGTCAGGGTTTCCTCCACATTTTTTCCCTTCAGCTCCTTCTGGGCTGCAGCCTTCCATTGTTCATCTATCGGCTGCCTATGAAGGCTACGACAGCTGCAAGCCGGCAACAAACTCTGCAGAAAAATATGCATTTTCACATTGTAACATTTTCAGGTCATTGTCAAATGTACGCACTAAGGCACAATTATCATCATCAGAGGCAGCATAAGAAGAAATAGTAGCAATCAGTTTATTGACAATAAGGGAGTAGCAACAGTGAAATAGGCAGAAAATGAAGACTTGGGTGTGAATATATGCAAACAGGATGTACAAAATAATTTGTTAACACACACAAAGAGCCAATCTGGACCAACGTGGTTGTGAATCTGGTGCATTTTTTTTTACAAAATTTCCTTTAACGTATACCCCCATTTAAAAGCTCTCTCACCTATTAGACGCACCCCACACCCCAAAGCCCCCCACCCCCACCCCCACCTTTAGTTACTTAGTTACTAGCATTATATCTAATTACAAATTTGGTGTTTTTGTTATAATGGCCTCATATAAACATCCCTTTTTAAAATGCATTGACAATGGGGGCGTTTACATAAGGGTATACGTTAATGTATCTATGGAGAAATTAAAAGGGGAAGTGTTGTTTGTTTAAACCACCGCCACCTATTTTTTGCAGGGATTTTTTTTGCAAAACACAACTGCACGGTTGGCTGGCTGACACAGTACCACTGAGTATCAATACCAGGGCCGTCGATCTGTTTTGGGGGACTGCGACCCATACCCTTGGGTGGGGGAATTTTAGCGTGCTTTTACAGGAAAGGGGGAATTATTTTGTGGCCATAATTTTGATTATAATCATTGTTTTAAATAATCTACATGTTTTATTTGTATTAAATACAGTTCGTACTCAATATTTTACGTACCAGAAGGCTTTTTTTATTTATTTTTTTTGTTTCAGGGGGGAATTTTGAGTCTGACATGGGGGAAAAAAACATACTTTTTGGAGGGGGGATGCATCCGGTTACCGGACGCAAAATCGGCAGATCGACGGCCCTGAATACTGATGTAGGAAAGCTGTTTTTAACAAGAACAATATCATCTGCATCTAGTGATGTACCGATTAATCGATCATCATTGGTTACTTAGGCTTCCGATTATGACGATCGATTATGAAAGTCTATAATCGATCATTGGTGAAATGTAGAAATCCACTTTGATTAATATTAAAAATAGAAATAAACATGATTATCCAGGAGCCGACAGTTATGAAATACACTTGTGAAATTTGAAAAACACATTTATATCAGTTATAATTATTTTGCTGATTAAAATGAAATAACAATGACATAAGAAACAAGACAGGGGAATACTTAATCAGAAATTATTCTATGCCCATGTTATACTTAATACCGACTGACCGATTATAACAGATGATTGGTCGGTTACATCCAACCGATTAAGCAATTCAAGTCAAGTCAAGAAATTTTATTTCATAATTTAGGCCACCGGCCCATCATAAGAAACAAGTTGAACAGCATAATAACATTATTATACATTACATGGATGTAGATATATGAATACAACATGTTTAAATAATTTCAGATTACAAATATAGAATGTATAAACAAATTAAGTAGAAACTTTACGTTTTGTCTATATCTAATATCTACTTAACATTCTTCATGTAAACTCTATATTTATCTAATTCAAGAAATTGTTATTGATTATCAGTTTACGTTTTTCGTTTGATCTATATATAAATTTTGCAATGTATAAGAAATCTTTAGTATTTGTACATGACATAAGTTCCAATGATCAATTGTAAATTTCAACCGACAGCCCATCACTATCTGCATCACAGGCTGTAGCGTTGGAAGTTAAACAATTTGGCACATAAGAGTTATTAAGTTTTTTTAACATTCATTAGCCTAAACCTATGAAACTACTCTCCATTGCATGGACTATAAATTACTGTGTGTAATATTCTAAAATATTTTAAAAAGTATTTGAAACACTGGAAAATACGTCCGCTAACTAGGGTGCATATAATGAGACAAGGTTCACCTTATATTTATATGTCTGTGGGGTCACCTTTTCATGCAATGGGTGATTGTTGAAAGTATGCTGCTTCAAACCAACTTTCCAGTCTGCTAATGTTGACTTACCTGGGTAACTTGGACTCTAGCATGTTGCGCTACACGTAACATTCTGGTAGGCTTTAGAGATCAAATTCTGAAAATGAAGGAGTTTGTTTAAAACTTGAAATACAACTAACATCGCTGATTAAACACGTTGTCAAATATGATATGATGCTCTGCAAGCCGTCGCTTCATATCATACTTGCAAACTCGGTTAATAAATTCAATAATTTATCAGCACTGATATAAGGTACTTTTGCTATTGCTTATGTCACTTAGTGTTCATTGCTGAATCACTGTAGTCTATCTGTATAAAAGACATATTTGGAGTAAACGAGCAGTATCTTTTCTTTACAAAGGTATATGGAGCCCCTTGTCTTATGTTGGTAGGGCCAATGTTGGTTTACGGAACCCCCGGGCCAATGTTGGTTTATGGAACCCCTGGGCCAATCTTGGTTTACAGAGCTCCAGTGTCAATGTTGGATTACGGAGCCCCAGGGCCAATGCTGGTTGGAAAAGTTGAATCCCTTTGTTCATATGCCCGTTTTAAAAGTGTATACATGTCAGGGGCGTTCCTGGGGCTAATTTAGGTGTACGCACCATCGAGTTGAGTTTTGGATTCACAAATGTGCCTAATCCCCCTATACCTTCAGTTTTTATTGTATTTTTAGCCTTTTTTATTTGTTTGCTTCTTTAATAGCCTGTATGCACGTGTGTCAGTGTGTACGCCCAGGTACGGGGTGGATCTCAACAGTTTCCAATTTATGGCCCAGGGCTTATATCCCAAAGAGTGGTAACAGACTTCAGGGCCGAAGCTGGTTGAATGGTTGTATCTGTCTCATGCCCAGTAAGTGTATATATGGTTATAGTGTGGGGTTCTCAATGGTTTTCAAGTCCTGATACATAGGTTATTTACCCAGGGGTAGGGGCTGATCCTGGGCCGATACTGGTGGATGGCTGTATCCGTCTGTTCATGTCCAGTAAGTGTATACTGTACTTACTCAGGGGTAGGGGCTGATCCTGGGCCGATGCTGGTGGATGACTGTATCCGTCTGTTCGTGTCCAGTAAGTGTATTTACCCAGGGGTAGGGGCTGATGTTGGGCCGATGCTGGTGGATGGCTGTATACGTCTGTTCCCAAAATGGAAAGGCCTAGGCCTCCTCCCAATTTTGTGGCAAAAAACCCTGGCAGTGGGAATGACCCTGGTGCCAATGCTTGTTGGATGATTGTATCTGTCAGTTCATGTTCAGTAAGTGTATATATATGAGTATAGGACCTAGGCATCCCATTCCAAATCCGAACCTGATATATTTTATAACCCGAGCCAACGATTAAGCACACACAATTTCAGATCCTTATGTTATACCATTAAGGAGTTACTGCACTTTTATGTAAAACCACCCCCCATCACCCCTAGCCCCGCCCCCAGGAACTGAATCTTAATTCCAAGAAGGTAAAAATCAAAAGCAACTGGTTTCAGTAGTACAGTACACTGTAAATGGATGGTTAAATTGAACTGAATTGGATTTTATAGTCACGCCAACATCTAATGTCATGGTGACTTTCCAGATTCCAGTGGTGGAGGAAGTCCTCTGGTGCCTCTCCAGGCAATTTTTTGTGCACAGGCTTGTCCTGGGTAGAATCACCTACATTCCACAAGCCAGCTGGACAGCTTCCTCACATAAAGATTCCTGGTTCCATAATTTACAGCTTGAACCCGTAGCGATGAGTGCCAAGGGATTTCAAGTCGGAGACTCTAATCCCTCGGCCAGACACCCCGTGAATGAACAACGAAAAAGCAGTACACTCAGTGGGGTATGAACTTGAGACTGTAATAGGACTCAGTTGGGGGTATGTAAATAGATAGGTTTATAAGCGCGTTACTACTGTCTTGCCGCAGAGCTAGCTTTTATGGCGACATCGGTAGAGCGTCCGCTTCACATGCAAGTGGTCCCAAGTTCAAACCCGCTGAGTGCCTAAATATTTATATGTAGTTTTTCCGGTCCGATTACATTGGTGGAGAATCTGGGTAGGCATTGTATGAGGTTCTGCCCAGATGCCTAGATCATTGTATATATTGTTGTCTATATGTGTTGTGTGATATATATATATATATATATTTGAAGGTTTCAAATATCAAAAATAAAAAGGTTGGAGGTATGTAATAGGACTCAGTTGTGGGGTATGTAAATAGATAGGTTTATAAGCGCGTTACTACTGTATCGCCACAGAGCTAGCTTTTATGGCGATATCGGTAGAGCATACGCTTCATTTGCAAGGGGTCCCGAGTTCAAACCCGCTGAGTGCCTAAATATTTATGTGTAGTTTTCCGGTCCGATTAAAAGACGCCTAGCAAGTGAAGCAAAGCTACTGTTTCACCACTTAATATGGATCTTTGACCAAAAAGTAATAACTATGATGTATAACTGTAGAGTTTAATGGTCCAAGTTATGTAATGACCTTTCTGCAAAACTTATGACAGTTTTATCAATCCATTAACATAGAAATGAGGAAGCAAAATTAAGAGATGATAAAACAATAGGTAATCACTTTTTCTAATTAAGTGCAAGTTCTAAAGTGATACAAAAAATTGACATAAATTTGAAGTTGAAGGTCGAGTAAACATGGCATTGAAAGGGTCAAAGTATACCGACAACGGTAACGCTGTACTAGATGCACTGCATCAAGCATATTTATCTTAAATAAAGTTAAAACTAAATATATTCTAAAGTACTGTTCTCCAAAAAACATGTAAATACCGTAAGTTTTTGCAAAATGTCTAAATCGAAACCATCAGAGTGCTGATATGTAAGGGAGGCTACTCTGGTCACCCCATAACAATTTAGCCGAATGATTGTAACGACCCTAAAGATCCACAAAGTACCTTTTGAATTAAACTGGCGAATCAGGTTTGCACAATCAGGGACTGCAGATGGACGTATAATAAACAGGTCCCTACAAAATGTACTCATTAAAAAAAGTGTGATACCTTATTTCACTAACAGAGTTTGAGTTGCTCGAAGCCAAAAAAGAGCAAAAACATTTTTTTATGCAAAATGCATGGGGTTGAATCGAAAACCACAAGATCTTGTTAATTTTTGTTTTTTTGGAATATACCCTCATGAATGTCAATCTTTAAATCATTCCAAACATAAAGTTAGATCAGGGCTTTTTTCCCCCTTTATAAACAGGGGCCATCTAGCAAAACAGACAATTTTTTTCCCTCTTTGGCCATAGACATCATTTATGTCTATGCTTTGGCTGAGAAAAAAAAAGGTTTTTTTTGCCTAACATTAAATCCCACTCTAACTTTCATAGAAGACAGTTTATCTATATATTGCATATTTGCAAATGTCCGCCTAATTCACTGTTCCCCCTATATTTCGAAATCGCATAATTTTTTCCCCATTAACTCGAAAATCGTGCTTTTTTCCCTATTGGCCCTCTTCCCCTATTTCCGGAAAAAAGCCCTGTAGGATGTTGGAACGCATTTATGTTGTAAAAGCTTACAGCAATGTAATGACTGATTATGCAAAGCACACTTTCCTTTTTTACTCAGTAGACTATAATTATTATTATGGCTCCCCCACACAAAGTGTGGTAGGGGAGCCATATTGATTTTGTGCTTTCTGTCTGTCTGTCTGTCTGTAGGTCTGTAGGTCTGTGTCACAAACGATGTCAGATCAATAACTAGAGAATGGTTGGACCTAGGGTCATCAAACTTGAAAGGATGGTTGGTCATGACAAGTAGATGACCCTATTGATTTTGGGGTCACTAGGTCAAAGGTCAAGGCTGTTGGTCTGTCTGTGTCACACACGATGTCCGATCGATAACGTGTGTGTGTGTGTGTGTGTAGTTCTAAGGTTTATAGACCGTCCGCCAACTAACACGACAAGTTTCCCTGCCGCGATGGGCACAATAGAGTCTGGTCTGTTCTAGATGGATGCGTTGGTTATGTTGTGCTGCTGCGTCGTCATTTCTCTTGTAGTTATGTAGGTGGATGTCGCTGTTGCTCTGTGGTTGTCGCTGCGGCGGTGAGTGGTCTGTACTGAACTGGCATGGTGGTCGGCTGCTGGCGTGGTGGTCCTACATCCGCTACTGTGTCCTACAACCTCTACGAGTGGTGACGGTCTTTTTTTGGGGCCACACCCATCACAGTATGACCCCTGCGCCGCACACACCACCCGACGTCCTTCCCCCTTGGTTGTCGAATGTAAGCCGAACGGTGAACTATTCCTTCCGGCTCGCGGACAAGACTTCCGGGATCTGTGGACGTCAGATGATGTGTGCTGTGATGGGAACGCAGGAGACATCTTCACTTTCAGTCAATCAGCAATCCTCCGTTCTTGCAGTAAGACAATATACTGCAAGATAAACGGTGTTCCGGCAGTCCCTGCGGTACGTTCGAGGGCGGTGCGCGGCAAGGATCGACCCACTTGGTCAATCCTCTTTGATTGCTGACTGTGCCCTCTCCGCGACGTGCACGCTGTGAAGATCAGGAGTGGTCCGATCGATAACTAGAGAATGGTCGGACCTAGGGTCCTCAAACTTGGAAGGGTGTGTGTGTGTGTGTAATTCTAAGGTTTATAGTCCCTCCGCCAACGAACACGTCAAGGTATACCTGACGCGATGGGCACAATAGAGTCTGGACTTTTTAAAGGTGTAATTTTGAATTTTGAAGCTGATATAGACCGTGCCAACAGGTCTGTTTAATGCCTAAATATGTGCTAAAAGCGGTGTCAACAACAGCGGTTAATTCAACCTAATTTCGTGTATTGACACCTTCCGGTCCTAGCTTTGTTTGGCGTTGTGTTGTATGTGGTGCGTGCTTGTTTTGTAGTGTTATGATTATGTTTTTAACATATCATATTTGCTGGGGTTTGATGAGGGGTATGCCTGTACTACGCCATCTTGGGGATGATTAGCGTGTCCATTTGCAGCATACTAATACTTATGGTCATCGAACTGGGGCCTGTTCGGTTATTTCTGTGATGTATGTTTGTACTTGTTGGGGCATTTGTTGGTGTTAAGTTTGTTGGTTGCTGTGCCTGGGGCATAGCGTGTGTGTCTGGTCCGAGGTACTGTGGCAGCAATTCCACATCTTGTTCGCGCAAGGGGTTTGCTACCACTGGGGAGGAAAGGCCAATTATGGTCGATAACGGTTTCCAGTCAAGATTGCCCCTGTGTAAGTGTCCCACAGGTTGGTGATGAAAGGGACCGTAAGGAGGCGCGCCTTAGTCCTAAATGGGTATGTGCCGTGTTTACTGGGTTTAGAGTTAACATTACTATTGTACTTAGTTAAGAACTATTATACTATTATTACTGTAGTTGTTGGTTTTTTAAGACGGTCACATCCCTTATGGTATAAAGCACAATAAAATTTAATGTTTTTGTATGGCTTCTACTGGTATACTTATTTGCTTATTTATTTATTTATTTATTTTTTTACTTATAATTGTTATAATATCAAAAATTGAATGCCTAAAAAGTGGCCTAATATGTGCTATTCCCACTATAACACCGCTCGATATTTCCGTGGGACGCGTTTTGTTGTATTTACTTATTCGTCCGGTGCGAATGTCAATGGTATTTACTTATATATAGACAAATTTAATATCTTGTCCATACACGTAAGCGTACGTTAATACTCGGGGTATATATATATATATATATATACGAATATTGGGTGATACCACATAGTAGGTAATTATATAAAAGGATAATATAATATTTCATACATACACATAGATATACATACATCCATTCACATAGTAGATATATACAGAATACTTATCAATACAGGTGGTTATTATAATTCATGCACACTCATACATATAAACATTCCACTTATTTCCTCGATGTTTCATTTTAATTGCGTCGACCTTAACCTGTCGTGTTCTACTGGCCTGACCTGACCTACTTGGGTGTCCTACTTTAAAATATGTATTTAATGCCGAGTTTCTTAACTATGTTATTCAGGGTCACGGTCGATATTAGTGTCAAGGTCGGATTTGTCAATTTGGACACGGCGCGGACCGGATGGAAATCACTTGGGTTTTAAGCGATATTAGGGTGTAAGGGTGACTTTACCTTATAATATTGCTTTCTTAGTTAAGCGGATACCATTATGTGATAAGTTCTTTATGATATCTAGACATTTATTGGTTCGCATACTTATTCTCAATTATTTTAGAGTATTGGGGCCCATCCTATACTATGCTGTAAAGTCGCTACTGGCTAGTATTTGTTTGCTGTTTTTGAAATCACTTGGTTTTAAAGCGATATTATTACTGTTTTTAATGTTTGCTGACGGTCACTTAGTACACTTACTGAGGTGAAATTTACAGAATAATTATATGGAGAATTGCATGTTAATTATACATACACCTATACATACATACATGCACACCAGATTTCCTCTCTCTCTCCCGTTCCGGCTCACAAATACTCTCATATACACGGCCAATAAGTCGACCTCGCTAATCCATTATTTATTACATACTGCTGTAAGTTATTATTGTTCTACTGCTTCACGGGTTGCTGTAACTTGCCTATGCTTATACCTAATTATTTGTCTAAATGATAACTATGGCCGGACCTGCTATGTACGTATGTTCATATACCCTTTTTCAAGACACCCCGCAGTGATGTCGCGCCACCCAATCTTTTAAGTCTTCTTCGGGCCTAGACCTAAATACGTTTGCACGCCCCAAAGACTACAGCGGGCTTCCACCTGCTGTATTTGTGTCAGTGGAGAGACTCGCCCACTATGTAGGTGTAGTTCCTTCATAGTTTAGGCATTGATTTGGTAGCGCGGCCTCACCGTGTGATGTTGTCACCATTATTGATATGGGGTCCGGTGCCGCTTCCTCATCGTTAGCCTTACTCAGTGCTCACAGAGCTGGATCCAGGGTGAGTTACGACCCCAGTCACTACCGAGTGTCAGGAAGGATGGCGGATTTGGCCATGGGCCCATATTACAATGTCCGTGTGCACCATACTTATAGTTTATACTGTACATCCTCTCTATTTACCTAACCTTTTGTGTCTGTTATATTGTATTCTGCCTGTCATGATATGGTTTGTCCTATTCTAAGTTTTAAGCGAGTTTTAGGGCCCGTACTCCAACGTAATGACTCGGATCCCACGGTCAGGACCGCGCAGTTCATATAACAGGCTGCAGGACCGCGTTTATACGCGTCGCCGCCTGATCTATGAACCATGGAAATCGCTTGAGCCCCGCCGTTATCATAGTACCACAGAAAATATTCCTCGTGCAGATGAAGCCCAACATTAGACTCAACTAATCGTTTTTAACTTTCGCTATGTATTATAGTAATAGGCCGTTTTGACTTGTCCATATCTTGGTATTTTTACATTATCTATATAATCATACATTTATATTTACATATTTCATGTTCGATCCCCATTTCGTTGACATTATGGTTTATTTTCGTTTTACAAAACGGATTGAAAATGGACCAATCAGGAAATTGTTGGTTTTTTGTTTCGCGAAACGGATTGAAAATGAACCAATCAGGTGTAAGTTGCATTTTCGTTTTGCAAAACGGATTGAAATTATCCGCGCGGTCCAAAGAGAGAGCACCGTTACTGCAATGTTGGTTTTTTACTGTTTTTTAAGTTATGGTTTCCACCCCTACTTGCTTTCCCATCCCACTTTCGGTGCCCATGGGAGCAAAGCATGTGGCCTACACCTTATACCGAGGGGCACTGGTGCTGCAAGCAGAGTGTGGGTCCATTTACTTGGTGTTTTATCGTTAATAACTCGTCTTGAGATATGTTGGTAGAATAACAGATGTGTGCATTTCCGTTTATGCATTTATATTATTGATGGCAGAAGTCAAGATCAGATGTACAGCATACCCCCATATGGCTAGGTATACACATATCCCCATACATTTCATGCTACATACTACATATCCCGACGTACCTAATCTTTTACTGGCTATTTGCTACTTAAATAAGACCACACACATGTGCACCATATGAGTCTTGTGTATATGAGGATCATCCGGTACACATATTACGCACGGGGTTGGTTGTTACATGCATGTCAGCGATCCCCATATACACAAATGTCACCATTAGTGCCTTTATACTGATTACTTAGCGGTAACAGAGCATGTTCGAGTCTATATTCTGTATAAGACTCCTGTCGATCGGAGAAACTTAAATACCGCTTTCCGCGTTTCTACTGCATATTGAGTTTCCGGGAATAATAGCGCTTTCTGGTCTATTATCTTTATTCCTAACTTGAGAATGTCGGTTTTTAGTGTTTCGCGTTGGCTTAAATTTAAGGGGCATAGACCCGAGGGGTCAAAGAAGGTGTGGTCAAATGATCCGTTTTGACCGCATGTTTCGCAATCTGTGCTTATTCCGTTGCTAGTTTTTATCTTATCATTGTCACCTAGCCGGCTATGTCCTAATCTTAGTCGGGTATATGCAATGTCCATGCGCCTATCATCGCTATATTGTATAACTTTATTTGGTACATGGGGGTGCATGGAGATACGTTGTGTGGTAGCATTTGACCAATATTGCTTCCATTCACTTGTCATTTTAGCTTTAATTATCGAATATACTTCTTTAAGGCCTAATGGCAGGGATATAGGGGTGCCTTTGCTTGCCCCTCTGTTAGCCCAGTAGTCCGCCCTTTCATTCCCTTCAATGTCTACGTGACTGGGGATCCAATTCATTTCTAAATGTATGTTTAATTCTGAAATGGTGTTGATATGTTTTAGGATCGCATACGTTAGGTCGGGTCTACTATTATTTGTACCATTATCTATTGATTGTAATGAACTCAGACTGTCGCTGAATATCACCACTTTTTCGGGTTTGATTGATATTATCCATTTTAGCGCTATTCGAATCGCAACTAGTTCGGTTGTGTATACTGATAACCTATGGTCTACTTTATAACATTGTTCTGAAATCAAAGTATTGTCGGTACTGTATATGCAAATTCCCGACCCGGCTATTTCTTTCTCGGGGTTTTTACTCCCATCTGTATATATTTTGACATAATCCTTATAGTTGCTGTCTATATGATCTATGCTTATATTGCGGGCTATCACGGGTTCTGTTTGTTTTTTATTAATTAAATGGGTGAGATCGAGGCACGGCTTTAAGGTTCGTATTATCGTATTATCGGGGTAGACGGGTTTTGATATTGATATATTGACCATGTTATGTTTACTTAGCAAGGTTTGTATTTGCTGAGTATATGGGAGTTTTAGGCTAGTAATATCTTTTTTATGTTCGAATATGCCTATCCTTGTTATTTTCGCGTTAATTGGGAGGTTATGCCCTAGCCGGGTTGATCTGGCCCAGTATTTAAGCATATTCTTTTCGCGGTGTATAAAAAGTGGCGTTTCTGCGCATTCGGCCATGAGTCCAATTATGTTGGTTGACCTATGTGCCCCTGTGGCGATGCGGAGGGCTTTATTTTGTATCACCTGTAATTTATGTAGTAACCTATCGGACGCGGAGGCATATGCTATGTCTCCATAACTGATTTTACTTAAGATTAACGCTTTGTATAGGTTGATTAAGGATGTTTTATCTGCACCGTATGTGCTGTTAGTTAACATTCTAAGCAGGCGCATATCCTTATTACATCTTTCTATGACATAAGTGATGTGTTTCTTCCATGTCAAATGCCTATCGAAGTACATTCCCAGGAGTTTTGCATGTGGCGCGTATTCTACTGTTTTGTTACATAGCTTTAATTTTTTTAGTTTAAATTCTTTTTCGGGATATTTCCGTGGTTTTGATATTATCATGACCTGGGTTTTTTCGGGGTTTATTTTCATACCCCACGTTATTGACCATTTTTCGATTTTGGACATCAGTTGTTGTCCTAGTTTTGTTAATTTAACCGGACTTCGCGATTTTATCCACATGGCCCCGTCGTCTACGTATTGGGCGAGATTGGTGTGATTTAACCGTGTTGTAATAGTTTCGTTGTGCTCTGTTACCGCAAATTTTAGAGTATTCATGTATATACAGAAGATGATTGGAGATAAAACGCTACCCTGGGGACAGCCATTTTCTGCTATTTTAGTGTCGGATACATGACCATTTACTTTAACTTTAATTTTTCTTTCCATTAAGAATACATTGAGCCATTTGAGTAGTCTCCCCCTGATTCCCAGATTATACATTAACATGAGGGCTCCCTTGTTCCAGTGTATATCAAAGGCATTACTAAGGTCCATGAACACCGTTAGTAAGTAGTTATTTTCAAGTTGGGCTTGTCTACCATCATTTTCTAATCTTGTGAGGTGGTCGGTGCAGGAGTGGTAAGGCCTGCATCCTGACTGGTCTATTGACATTAGGCCCTGTGTTTCTACATAGGCTATAATTCTGGGTTTTATCATTTTTTGCATGAGTTTAGAGAGTACTGGGGTCAGGGATATAGGCCTGTACGACGATGGGAGGGTTTTATCTTTTCCCATTTTAAGGATGGGGATTATGAGGGATTCACTCCAGTCTTCGGGGTGTGTTCCACTTGACCAGGAATAGTTATATAGTTCGACCAGTTTGATTTTTCCCTTTGTTGTGAGGTTAATTATCATGTCGTAATGAATACTGTCTTCCCCCGGGGCTGTGCTGCTACATGTTAGGAGGGCTAAATTGAGCTCAGAGGGTGTAAATGGCTTATTAAAATCGCAGTCAGAGTGGTCTCCTTCTGTTTCCATTAATTTATCATACATTGTTTCATTTACTTTCTTTACTTTTAGAAATTGTTCGTCATAATTCATATCACTGCTTACTTTCTGATATTGGGATGCCAGTACGTTTGCTTTAGTTTGGTTATCATATATTTCTTTTTGATCCTGTACTAAAGTGGGTATCGGTTCCATTGGTTGACCTTTGAACCTTTTAACTATATTCCAGACTTGTTTTGATGTTGTTTTGTAGTTTATTTGGGATATGAATTTTTTCCAGCATTCATCTTTTGCTTTTTTTATAGTATTTTTAGCTATGGATCTCTGGGATTTGAATTTTTTCCAGGTTTCATCATTTTTATTAAACTTATATGTTTTCCTGAGATTTTCCCTTTTTTTAATCTCTATTTTGCATTGGTCTGTCCACCAGGGAAAAACGTTCTTTCTTTTCTTTATGGCGGCTTTAGTTTTTGGTATTGCCGTTTTGCACACATTTTGTAGTTCTGTTGTAAAAGCATTGTATTTACCTTGGATATTGGTCTCAGGGGTGTTGTAATCGAAGTGTTGGTCACATGTGTGTTTATACCTATTCCAATCTGCTTTGTCTACCTTCCATTTAGCTGGGATTACTATGGGCTGGTATTGGGTTTTGAAATTAACGCTAGTGATTGTAGGGTAATGGTCACTTCCTATAGTGTTATCCATAACACTACAGGATGCTTTATAGGCTATACTATTTGATACTATACTAAGGTCTAGGGTAGAATCCCGTTGACCATCTTCACCTAATCTAGTGGCCTGATTATTATTAATTATTTGCATATTCCTGTCATTAAGGGTTTCTATAAGGTACGTAGCCTGATTGTCATGCCTTGGATCGCCCGGGGGGTTCCACAATGGGTTTTTTAGATTGAAGTCCCCGGTCATAATTGTACAGTGTGTTGTATTGTTACATATCGCTCTTATATTATTTTCATTGGCATAGTCGGTGTGAGCGATATAGACATTAATTATAACCACGTTTTGTGTGGTTCCCTGTATTTTGACAGAGTTGTATTCTATATTTTCCATTGTTTTGACTTTGTTCTCTATAAATTGGATCCCTAATCTAACATAAATCGCTACACCCCCACCTCTTTGAGGTCCTGGCCTCTGGGTATTAATTGGTGTTTGATATCCAATTAGTTTTACGGCCTTTTCTTTTGACCATGTTTCTTGAATGCAAATTACATCTGGTTTAGGGTTCATATTTTCTAGTACCTGCTGGAGTTCTGTTGCTTTATGCGCTTTTCTCCCCGTGAGGCCCCTGGCGTTCCAGGACATGACTACTAGGTTCTGTTTCTTAAAGTTAAACTTATTATTTTTTGGGGCGTACTGAGTACCGATCCTAGTAGTAGTGGTTGGGGCTGCAATTGGGGAGTTTTTACCCTATTTATTTAGTATGGGTAGTATGGGGGTTGGGGAAAGTAACCCATATTTTGAGGGGGCCTCCTGTCTATTGGGTGCACTCTATGTTGCTGCCTATATGGATTGTATGGGAGATTGGCCCATCGGGGTGGGGGTGGGGGTGGTCCTCTGTTCAATCTGAATGATCTGTGCTGATCATACATCGGTCCGTAGTTTGGCATGTTAGCCCAGTGGGGTGTGGGAGGAATTGGGATTCTGTTGGCTCCATTTTTGCTCCGTGTCCCGTTGACTACGGTGTTTGGGGCTTGGGTCGTTGGTGCTATGGTGTGGGCCATTTCTGAGGCTATAGCTTCATCCACTATACTATCTACCAGGGTCTGTTCTATATTGGGTACCCCCAGTTTTGGTATTATTTTCTTAATTATGTCCCTTATTATTGCTTCCGTTTTTGGGTCAATAGATTGGACCGGGGGTGTTACCTCAGGCGCTATCTGGACGCATTCTTTGTTTTGAGGGGGTGTGGGTGCCGGTGATGACACTGGCTTTTTTGGACCCACATGGGCTTTTTGTAATTTAGCATTTTTGTCATTTACTATTTTTAGATATTCCTTATACGCAGGGCATCCTTTGTATGCTGCGCTGTGCTCTTGGTCACAGTTTGCACATTTTTTATTGCCTCTTTGACGACAGTATTCGCCTGTGTGATATCCTGCACAGTGAGGGCATTGGGGTCCTTTGGTACATTTTATGGTGCTATGTCCGTGCATTTGACAGTTGTTGCACCTTATTATAGCTAGGAGGGCTGGATTTACTACAATTGTAACTCCTGTTTTTGTTGTGATAGAAGACGGGATGCTTGCCGTACTAAATGTTATAATGATTGTTGTCAAATTTTGATTTGATTGCCTATTAGGCACATATGCACTACTTATGTTGTTGTTTTTTGCGTCCAGATATGCCATTAGTCTTTCCTCCGTAATGTCCTTTGTTAAATTTGTATGGGCTACCCCCTTACTGTATGCTTTCTCTTGGTTTATTTTGCTATTGGGGGAGGTTACTGGTACAAGTTTGTAATCCATTTGTCCATACGTGAACTGCTTTGCTATGTTTAATTTGCTTTCTACAATACAGAATTGTGGGTTTTGACCCTGACCCACAGTCCTTGGTGTGCAGAAGGCAGCACCTACATGCCTTATAAAGGCTTCTACTACTTTCCCATAACATTGGGGTGGGAATTGCCCAGCTACCGTGCATAGCGTCATCATGACTGTCACGATCTTTGAGGCCGTGTACGGTGGAGGGCTTCTCTGGGGTTTGACTTTGGTTACCCATTGTTCCTTACTAGCACTACTCTCTGTTACTACTGTTATTGGTACTGTTAATGGTACTGTTATTGGTACTGATGGTACCACTATCGGTACTGGTGCCGCCGTTTCCACTTGCGGCACTGTCTCTGGTGTGGTATTCGCCAGCATATCCCTATACGATCTCACCATCATGGAGGTGCGTTGCGTTGTGGGGGAGCACGTCGAGCAGCTCGCTATGGAGTTGTCCCCGTTGATATGGCCACTACATTTACTGCCTTTACTGCACTCGCTCTCACTACTACTGTTATTTCCACTTTCACTACTACCACTGCTACTACCACTGCTGCTACCACTACTACTAAACAGACTAGACAGACTAGAGTTTGCTGTGATTTCCAGCTTCAATTGGAGGCTTACATCCTCACTTTCCTCTAACATGCTGTTCGCAAACAGGTCTCTAGAACTTTCATCCATGTTGCTGTAGTCCTAGTAAGCTTTGAATATACCCTGCTTAAGAGGATAACTGATAGAATAAAGTTTTGTTATAATAGCTAAGTGAATTTCCCAGATTGGATTGAAGTGGGAGCCAATCAGAGCCAAGGAGACAATTTGCTCTCAGCCAATCAGATTCAGGCTTATTTGCGGTTTACGGTTTATTCAGAGATTTCACTGTTTTGTGTTAGATATTGAAATTTTGATACTGGATTAAAAAAAGGGTTATTATGGTTACCCCGATGTTATTGCATTCTCTAGACTTACTTGATTTCTGTTTTTATCAAGGAGAAAATTTTCTTATGGAGTTGAATTATATAAAAACCACAATTTTTTTTTTTTTTGTTTTGATTTATTAAACAAATCTGTTTGACAGCGGGCCCTTCAGATTAAATTGCTATTAAAAATGTGTTACTATGGCCCTATTAGGACTACAAGGCAACTGATAGAATAAAGTTTTGTTATAATAGCTAAGTGAATTTCCCAAATTGGATTGAAATGGGAGCCAATCAGAGCCAAGGAGACAATTTGCTCTCAGCCAATCAGAGTCAAGCTTATTTACGGTTTACGGTTTATTCAGAGATTTCACTGCTTTTTGCTAGATATTGAAATTGTAATACTGGACTAAAAAAGGGTTATTATGGTTACCCCGA
Source organism: Cyrtodaria siliqua (assembly GCA_037043455.1). Classification (NCBI taxonomy): domain Eukaryota; kingdom Metazoa; phylum Mollusca; class Bivalvia; order Adapedonta; family Hiatellidae; genus Cyrtodaria; species Cyrtodaria siliqua. The sequence goes on along the minus strand of JAWPHD010005326.1, from coordinate 63,882 downwards.
TGTTATTTGATTCTCTAGACTTACTTGATTTCTGTTTTTATCAAGGAGAAAATTTTCTTATGGAGTTGAATTATATAACAAAAACAAAAAAATTTTTTTTTTTTTTTTTTTTTTTTTTGATTTATTAAACAAATCTGTTTGACAGCGGGCCCTTCAGATTAATTTGCTATTTAAAATTTGTTACTATGGCCCTATTAGGACTACAAGGAAACTGATAGAATAAAGTTTTGTTATAATAGCTAAGTGAATTTCCCAAATTGGATTGAAATGGGAGCCAATCAGAGCCAAGGAGACAATTTGCTCTCAGCCAATCAGAGTCAGGCTTATTTACGGTTTACGGTTTATTCTGAGATTTCACTGCTTTTTGCTAAATATTGAGAGTTTGATACTGGCTTAGGAAAAGGTTATTATGGTTATCCTGATGTTAGTTGATTCTCTAAACTTACTTGATTTCTGTTTTTATTTTTGTTCTTCCCTTTCTTACACAGCACACCACAAATTAGCACAATATATCACAGAACAGGACAATACAGTACAATATATCAGAATATTACGATTCAACACAGGACAATACAGGACAATACAGTACACTATATCACTATATCAGTATATTACAATTCAAAAAAAGAACACAGTAAAAACACGCGAGTTGCACGATTAAGGAATTGCGATTATAACAGTTAGATAGAATCTAGAAGTGGTTATTCAGATTGTCTTGATATTAGCTAAACTTTACTTGTATTATAACTGAAGTGGTTTAGTGTAGTACACTAACTTTGCTGATAATAAATCTAGTTTTATAAAGTGGTTATGAAAATGATCTTATGTTTAGAGCATTAGCCAAAAGACTCTAAAGGGTTTTATTAGCCTGTCTTAGTACAAAATTTAATTTTACTGGTGATAAATGTAGTTTAAAGTAGCTGATTCTAAGGATTTCTCGAATTCACAAAAAATCGTCTTGAAGAAATTGACCAATCAGAGCCAGGCAGATTAGCTCTCAGCCAATCAGAAATTTTCCAAAAATTTAATACTTTTTGCTTTTCGTTAGAAAGTACCAATTTGGCAATGGCTTACAGGCTGATTAAATAATGGTTACTAAAACTATCTTAATGTTAGTTTCCTATGCACTTACTTGTTTCCAACTTTCTTTTCCTTTCTTGAACAGCACAACACAGAACAATACAATACAACACAAATACAGCTTTAACACAGAAAACGGTGGTGCGCGCGAATTGCTTAAAACGGCACGCGATGTAATATGGTATAAACACTTACTTTGATTACTACCTTCGATAGGTTTAAATTAATTAATTCTTTAATTCCTTATCCTGGTTGATGACACGATAAGAACGTTAAGAACGTTTGTTTAAATTCCCTATACTCTTTACTAACCTTGGTTTTCAACGAATTCCGACTATTTACTTAAAGTAAAATAGAGTTTTTATCAAGTTAACCGCGCGTTTTCAAATGCTTAGTCACGAGACTGGTTTTAGACACGTCTGATCACGAGAGAAATCAGAATGAATGACGATGACGAACTTGGAAGGGTGGTTGGTCATGACAAGTAGATGACCCCTATTGATTTTGGGGTCACTAGGTCAAAGGTCAAGGTCGCGGTGACATTGACTATCAAAACGATGTCCGACCAATAACTAGAGAACGGTTGGACCTCGGGTCCTCAAACTTGGAACGATTGTTGGTCATGACAAGTAGATGACCCTTATTGATTTTGGGGTTACAAGGTCAAAGGTCAAGGTTGCGGTGACATTGACTATCAAAACGATGTCCGATCAATAACTAGAGAATGGTTGGACCTAGGGTCCTCAAACTTGAAAGGATGGTTGGTCATGACCAGTAGATGACCCCTATTGAGTTTGGGGTCACTAGGTCAAAGGTCAAGGTCGCGGTGACATTGACTATCATAACGATGTCCGATCAATAACTAGAGAATGGTTGGACCTAGGGTCCTCAAACTTGGAAGGATGGATGGTCATGACTAGTAGATGAACCCTATTGATTTGGAGGTCACTAGGTCAAAGTTCAAGGTCGCGGTGACCTTCACTATCAAAACGATGTCCGATCAATAACTAGAGAATGGTTGGACCTAGGGTCCTCAAATTTGGGAGGATGGTTGGTCATGACCAGTAGATGACCCATATTGGGTTTTTTTTGTTTTGTTTTGTTTTATTTATTTTTTTAAAAATTGTATTTTTTTTTTTTTTTTTTTTTAAATTTTTGCATAAAACGTTTTTTTGGGATCGGCCCCTTAAAAAAATAGGGTCGGTCGGGTTACCTGAACCACACATATTTGTTATGTGGCCTTACTGATACAGATAGTAGATACAGTCACAGGGATATTGAGGGTCGGTCGGGTTACCTGAACCACACATATTTTTTTATGTGGCCTTACTGATACAGATAGTAGATGCAGTCACAGGGATATTGAATATCAAAACGATCTCAGATCAATAGAGAACGGTTGGACCTAGAGTCGTCAATTATGCCTGTTCGGGCGAGTGGGGGAGCCATACGTTTTTGTCCCATGGACAATAACAATTTCTAGTTGTATTTAATTGTATGCAAGTATGTTTTAAGTCAAACTGATACTGGGTAAATAAACCGAGACGCTAATTTGAATGCTAGATATAAACTTTAAGAGTACCCTGTGTCCCTTTAATATATTATTTAGATGTTAATATACGGCCGTAGTGTGCCTTTTGTCGATAATGGCACACCTAGTGCATGGCCCTCGGTGTGCCTTTTGTCGATAATGGCACACCTAGTGCCGTAATGGCCCGAGGGCCATGCACTAGGTGTGCCATTATCGACAAAAGGCACACTATTTTAATGACAAAATACGTCGACATGTTTACAAAACAGTGTACATTACAAGTAGCATAAGATGCAAACAATTATTTGGCAAATAAATTCATTATATCTACATTAAATTAATAATTTACGTTAAGTTAGTTCTCTTCCTTGTCTTTCGCTTTAATGATATATTTAAAAGCTTCAAACGTTTATTTACTGGGCGTGAAAATTGCAGTCCGCTCCTCAGCCATAGCGCGCCAATATGACGTCTTTGTATTGCTTGACGACGTTGACGTCTTCGCGTGCGAACAGTCTGTATAATATATAACTTAAGTTGTATTATAAATAATTAATAACTTAATTAGTGTTACTAATAACTAATTACCTTAGTAGTGTAAGCCATGTTATTAATAAGCAATTACATAGAGAATATTATGTCAGTGCCTTTTACTATCAAGTTTATTAGGCGAGGCTTAGAAAGCGAAGAATGGCGAGGCTCTGCCGAGCCATTCTTCGTTTTCAGAGCCTCGCCATTCTTCGTTTTCGTGCCGAGCCTAATAAACTTGATAGTAAAAGGCACTGATAAAATATTCTTTATATCATGTAGATTATCCACATTTTTTGTATGAATTACTATTATTACCTATTTCTCAGAATGTTACGCTTATCGAGGACGACCATTTTGTTGTTTTTTGTTTGTTTTATGACGTCAGGCAACGTTACGTGCATGACGTCAGATAACGTTACGATAAACGCCGAGGGATTCCGCATTGATTTGCTCTATTGGTCAGTGTCCAATAAAGCAAAATGTAATAGGTCAAACAAATGTAATTAGGCAGAAAAGTGCATATCTGCATGATAAAAAGTACTCTATAAGCAACTTTACTTTGTATTGTTATAAATAATGGATAACTAAAGTATTAGTAATAATACTTAATAGCTGTAATAGTGTTATTAATAAGTAATAACTTTTTATACATTAAGTAGTTTAATAATAACTTGAGAACTGTTATTAGTATGTTATCAATTAATAACTTGGCTTAAAAAATATTTATTCAAGAAATGTTTTGAACAATAGTTCAAATAATATATGAACAGGATAATAACCTAATTAGTGTTATAAGTAATTAAACACTTCAAAGGTGTTAGTAATAACTTAAAACTTAAGTAATGTTAAATAATGTTTTATGAGATACTATAAATTATGTGAATGTGGATGTAGTTATTAGTAAAATATGGTATCTCTGTATTTAACAATTGTGTTTTTAACATTTCTGACGAAAAACTACTCAAACTATGTTCAAGAGTGAAAGTGATCCAACCGCTTAGAAATGGGACATGTTGGCATGTGAGCACTGCATGCAACACATACGAGACAGTGCTATTTCGTTTCACACATTGCCCTTCCATTTCAATGACTGATCGACCTAAGTGATATAGTATACGCCTTCTTAAGTGTAATGGTATTTAATTTCGGCGGAACCAGTGTCTTAATTAAGTGCAAATTAACAATGTATTATATTTACTTAATTAGTTTAGACAAGTTTCTATAAACAAATAGTTAATGTCTTTAAAGAAACAATGAAATCAATATTTATGAGTGTGTCTGAACGTGATTAACCATGTGAGACATTTTAAAAACAAAGTATATATCAGGACATTTACGTTTGAAAATAGATATGTTTTATTACTGATCAAAGGTTGGGGATAGGTTCGTTTAAGCTGTGGAAGTAGGTAATGATCCGCTTCGGATTTTTTATTTGCAGTTGTTTGCGTGGAGACAACATGTTGTTTTGACGGCCGGAGTTTAAACGGTGCACTTTGAACATTATCGACGTATATACGCAATTTAGGACTTTACATTTGTTTCGTTTTACCATGGAATATTGGCATATTGAAAAAATAAACGTTTTTATTGGGATATAAACAATGGCATGCGCGAATGTGACTGTTTAAAGTCAAAGCATTTCGAATTTTATGTAAAAATAAATAAATAAAGGACTCGTGGTAAATTGTTTCTCTGCAATCGCCGTAAACAAATCACTACAGCAAATAGTTTTCAAAAAAAAAAAATAGAATATCAATTCTTAAATAAATTCATCCACTTTTAAACGTTAACACTAATTGGCCTCGGATACAAGGTCATTTGTAAAAAAACGAAGTAAATATAATATCCTAAAATGGGGAACGGTGTCGTAAAACCGAAGCGTAAGGCAGAACTTTTAAATTGCTCGATTTGTTTTAATTTGTTTAAAGTTCCACGCATGTTACCATGCCAACATACGTTTTGCGAGGGTTGCTTACAGGCGTACATCAGCAGAACAATGGCGCACGAGAATGAGAAACTGGATTTCCCGTGCCCGGTGTGTAGAGAGCCGACTTCCCCAAAAACCACCGGTAAAAGCAGAGAAAAATGGGCAAAATTGTTCCCGAAAAATCGACTGATTATTTCATTGTTTGAAGATGATCCACAGAAGTCTGAAGGCTGCAGGTACGCGTTCTATCATACTTTATTAATTCAAATTTTACTTAAAATGTATCACCCCCGTTATCCGGATAAAACCACGTCTAAGTGATATGACGAAAGCCGATCACCCGTCAGTGAAAATATTTCCTAGTGTGTCTAAAACGTAATGTTTGTGGACACGTAAACGTATTTTCCAATCAGACTTTTAAGCGATATTTGTTTGTTAATATTTTCACTCTTAAAAAATAGAATATGGAGTTTGGTATATTTTAGTTATAAAATCAGCTTTTTAATGGGAAAGTCTGTTGATAAAGTCCTTCTAAATTGCAGTAAAATGTTTTTTTCTTTGTTTATTGAGGGCTGGCGTGGCGCAGTCGGTAGAGTGGCGGATTTGTAAGCGGAGGCCCCGGGTTCAAATCTCCGTGGTGCCACTGAGTTTCGTCGGTGTGTTCTTGCGCAAGACACTTTCCCTTAGCCTCGTCCGTCGGTTGGGGAGGTAAACCGGGCGGTCCCGTGTATCGGTCTATCCTCCGAACCCTAGGAATCTATTCGATAATAAGAGGAGGGCACGGTTCCCGGATTCCTATGTACCCTTCCCCTCTCTCTTGGGCGGCCCTAAATAATATATACTGTGTTGATGAGCCGTTAAACAACATTCAATTCAATTCTTTGCTTATTAGTGATTTTTAATATCTGTTTTAACGGATTTACAAGCACCCATCCTTCCTCTAGATAACAACATAGAGTATGAATGAAATATTGCGTGATTTATGGGTGGTGTCACAATTTATGGTACGGTTGACGGTGGATAGAAACGAACAATGATGAATATTATAGGATTCATTATTATTGTCATATTGCATAGGCGTAGTAGCCGTGGGAGTTGGGTGGGCGTGTCGGGGGTGGGAGGGGGGAGGGGGAGGGGGACAATGGGCAATGGGGGAATAATGAGGGGGAAAATGGCTACCTTTCCGAAAAGGGAAATATGTGTTCCATATACTATTCTGAAGAAAAAAATAAGGTAACTTGGTAGTTCTTTCGCAGAAACCAAAAATAAAAGATGACACTAATTGTAGCCAGCACATAAAAACTATGTATACTTAAATTACGTGTTTCCCACTAGCACGTTAAAGAACCATAGGAATGTATTCCATGGTAGGAACATGGCGAGATTACATGATTCATATATATTCCACCCCTCCTTGGGTGACTAAATAACTTAAACTGGTGTGTTAATGAGTCTTTAAAAAACAATTCAAATCAATCAGTATACTTGCAAGAAAAATAAAACATGATCAATCTTTTTTGTCAGGATTGGTGTCTCAATATTAATGTTTTGAAATCTAAGTGTTAATCTTTAATAAGGCAGGTACACTAGTAAAAGAGAAATATGTCCTTCAAAATCAATCTTTAGAATGTGTCTCCACTTATAATTATCTTGGAGTTACATGTTGTGCATCTGGTTGTTTTACTCAAGCTCGAAGTGACTTGTATAAGAAAGGTTTGAAAGCCCTTTTTATGTTAAGGAACATATTTAACTCCTTTCATCGGGATATATTCGCAAGTGTGCACGTATATGACAATACAATCAAGTCAATTTTACTAAATGGCAGCGAGTGCTGGGTATCTTTTGGCAGAAGGAATGTTAATCCTTGTGACTTTACTAAGCTGTCTAATAAATTTGAATTTGAAAAATTACATATAAGATACTGTAAATATATTTTAGGGGTACATAAGAAAACCACCAACTTGGCTGTTATGTCTGATTTGGGTCGTCTTCCTGTGTACGTTGATGTTATCATGTCGATGTTAAAATATTATCATCGTCTCGTCAATTATCCGTCCAACCTTCTTGCAGATGGTTTGCTTGAATCCAAAAGTCTTCATCATAAAGGTATTCACTCATGGTATTCAGAAATTGTATCAATTCTTAAAGTAATAAACATGAACATTGATCAATCATACACATCTAGGAGTAACCCTTAGTCATGATGCATCCTGGCATCAACATATTTCAAATATTGTAACATCTGCGTCTAATTAGGTACTATAGGTTCAATGAAATTAATGAAATTTAAATTAAAACGTCAAACGCTTAATCAAATATATAAATCTTACCTTCGCCCTATTTTAGAATACGCGGCTATAGTATGGGATAGTTGTACGAATTATGAAAAAAAGATAATTTAGAAAAATACAATATGAAGCCGCGCGAATAATTACTGGCCTGACTCGTTCTGTCTCTATATACAAAAATTGTTAGCTGAATTTGGTTCAGACCCTCTGTCCGATAGAAGACACATCCACAAGTTGATATTTACCTATAAGTTTAAAAATGGAGATTTACCGAGTTACTTGAATGAAATATTCCCCGCAAAACAATTTTAGAATCGAATCCTTATAACTTGAGAAACAGTTCCAACTTCGTTACTTTACCTAGAAGAACATAATTGTTTTCGAGATAAGTCTTACCGTCATCTCTAAAACTTTGGTACGAACTTGATATTAACATTCGCGAAGCACCACCACTTTCGAGATTTAAAACTAGACTTAAAAAGTACTTTAAACCACTGATAGTACCCCAATACTATATATTGGGTGATAGATACCTTTCAGTTCTACATCATCGTTTGCGAAACAATTGCAGCAATTGAAACGCTGATCTCTATCTTAATCATTCAAGGGATTATCCCAATTGTATATGTGGCGATGGTCTTGAAGATGTTGAGCATTATTTGTTTAGCTGTGTAATTTTCAGAAATGAAAGACGGCAATTATTTTTAAACACTCGTATATTTCATCCTTTAAGTCCTCGCAAACTTATATACGGCAACGAACAACTAACGGACTTGGAAAAACATATTCTATTTACTCAAGTTCAAAACTATATGAAAAACACTAAACGATTCCAAAATCCTCAACTTTGTATCGATATACCGTTGTATTTTGTCTATATCAACTGTCGCCCTGTTATGGGTTGTTATTTCGGTGGAGATTGCGTGGGTGTAGAATGGCAGGCAGAGTTTAAAATTTTGGAATTTTTTTTAACTTCTTTGTTTTTCCCTTTCAAGTTCATATTTAAATGTATTATTACAATTTCAAACCGATAATCACGTATACTTTTTCAGCCACAATGGAGAGAACTGTAACTAATATTGTAATAACTTGTAGTTCAATCCATTTGCATATGTTTCTATGAATATTGTGATGTTGAAGTGATGTATTGTAACATATTTGCAATAAAATATTATTATATATAGCTAAAAATTCTATCAAATGCTTTTAATTTCATATAGAGGGCTGGCGTGGCAGTCGGTAGCGCGGCGGATTTGTAACTGGAGGCCCCGGGTTCAATCCTCCGTGGTGCCACTGAGTTCCGTCGGTGTGTTCTTGGGCAAGACACTTTCCCTTAGCCTCGTCCGTCGGATTGGGACGTAAACCGGGCGGTCCCGTGTATCGGTCTATCCTCCGAGCACGTAAAAGAACCATAGGAAACTATTCGATAATAAGAGTAGGGCAGGTTCCCGGATTCCTATGTATCCTTCCCCTCTCTCTGGAGCGGCTCTAAATAACCTATACTGTGTTGATGAGCCGTTAAACAACATTCATACATTAAATAAGTGAATATTATACCCCGACTTCGTCGTATCATTTGTGTTCTGTGCTCCGAGTGTGGTCGTAAGTCTTATCCAACTTTCCTTACCCCCCTCCCACATTTCGCCCTGGTTTGCTACTTAAACAAGATCTACGGGGCTTAAACTTTCAAATGCCTGTTTTTTTATACATTTTTCTTGCTTACTAAACACAAAAACATACAGATCATCATCGTTCTCGGAAGAAATACAACTGAAATGATGTTTCAATACCGAATGCATCACTTACCGAACGCCAAATTTATTTTTTATTTAATTATGGAACTATATAATTACTGCCAAAAGAATAGTGCTAAAAAAAACGAATGGACACGTTTACATGTCCATAACAAAGATTTTTTAGACTAACCTAGGAAATATTTTCACTAGCGGGTGGTCGTGGGATGGGGGTAATACTTCGCCTTTTCAACATGCTACAGCCGGTTCCTGTTGCCCCTCACATCGTAACTGGCGAAGTATTAAACTTTCAAACGCGGTGGCCAAGGGTGGTGTGAGTGGGAGAAGGGGGTGGGTGGTGTGAAGGGGAGAAGGGGGTTGGTGGTGTAAGTGTGAGAAGGGTTGGGGGTAGGAAGGGTGTGTGTAGGATGTTCTTTTCACTTCTTCTCCAAATAACGGTTATTTTGTTTGTTTGTCGCACATGTTACTGGATAACTATGTCCAACTGGTTAATTTTAGGCCCCGTTACAGTACATCTGACGGACAAAGGCGCATTATTGGAGGCCAACACATAATTTGACAAAATATTTGTAGTGGTGGTGAAAAAGTTCCCCCACCACACCTACCAATCGCCCATCCTACCTGTCAGATTAGTAGGGAGTCTGGCCCATGTTAAAACACTTTGTTGATAGTACTTATTTTTTCTTTCTTTTCTAAATACAATAGACTGAGGTCTGTCAACACGTTAGCCGATACGCAATGTGATACAGTCCTATGTTTCCAGAGTTGCCCTCCATCCTCATACGTACCATTGTATTCTTTAGATTGCATCCTGGGAAGATAATCGAGTTCTACTGCGAAAGTCACGTGGAGATCGGCTGTAGCACGTGCCTAATGACTCGTCACAAACCGTGCGAACTCACGCCGATTGAGACATTCATAAAGAGCGGCAAATTTAAACGAAGCTGTCAAAAGAACAACGATATGTTGCAGCAGTATCGAAAGATGTTTGAAGATATGGTGGTCGGCATTGGCAAGAATCTGGACGAACTGGAGGACCAAAAGGTCAATATGATAGAAGGCGTGAAAGAAACCAGGGCTACTATTGAAACATTGCTGAATACTTTGGAGGAGAAAGCCATTAATGCAATCAGTAAGTTCTGTAGTAACGGCAAATGTATAACGTAAATAAATAAGTGGCTAAATTAGTAAGTTAATAGTTTAGTCAATGTGACATATAAGAAAACCAAAATCATATAAATAAAGTACTGCGGAAAGTCTTTTTTATATTACTACATATCAGCTCATTATTTTAGAATTGAATTAAAGGAAATGCGATCAAGTAACAAAGTCCCGTTAAGTCATTATACTTTTTTTCCACTGATATGTGACAATTCGATTTAAGTGTAACATACCGCGTTAAAGTCACGTTCTTTAAATTGTTTTGTGTTTTATTAAGCCTTACACGCCTAATGAAGCGTATACATATGTGCAGGAGTATTTAGTTTCAGTGTGAGTTACAGTAATATATAGCAGTTATATTATATACGAACATTAAAGGCAGATAAGGTTTATTGTAAACACTATTTAAGGTAATAATACAGATTTCGCGTTGTGTATTAGTATATACTATGACCACCGTTAGTATTATATTTCACACGCTTGTTAATTGATAACAACTCATTTGAAAATCGTCTCTCTTAGTATGCAACAACAATGAGCCATCGTTTACATTTGTTTGTTATATATTTAACAATAAAATAGATCCTTCTGTCCTGATAATAGATCATTCTGTCCCGATACTTGCGTCGGTCATCTCTAGTTCGGACCATGAACACGCAGGACGTGTTGTGTCTGTAAGGAGCCATGCTGTCCATTTATAAAAGTTGTGCCATGTTCCACGATTTTCACTATATATTAAAATCATGTTAATGCATAGCATTCTTTTACAGAATTGTAAATCCATTCTTTCGACGGACATTCCTTCAATAAATCCCCATACTTCACTAGAATGTTTTAGAATTGGCGTGATCGATATTCAATTTATATTTATATCAAATAAAAGTGAATGTATTTAAATATGTTTTTATTTGCAAAACGACTCCGTGTGCTTGCTCCGCAATTGTCTTATGTTCCTCTACACAAGTTACACCTGTAGTGAACACCAAATATGTAAATTTACTTACCATTAGTATTTCTAATTCCACTCCAATAAACTTCTAGGCAAAATGCCACTTTTTTTTAAATGTCATTACTTTCATTTTATTTTAGTTAACTTAAGAGCTAACTTTTCAACTCCATTCTGCACGATAGTTTGATAAACTCTCTTGCAGTTATTCGGATAAGTTTACTAAATATAGCTATATCATCAGCGTATAATAATATAAATATGTTAAACATGTTCACATCTAATCCTGGTTAACCACTTTAAAAAATCATCTCCTACATCATTAAATCACATGAACACCTAGGTACAGGCATATTCCTTACATTATTGATTACATTGTTTTACTTTTGCCTTTTTATCACTATTACAGCATAGTACCCTACGTGGGAAAAACCTATGTTACTATTTCACAACACAATGTCTGCTTGTATTTCAGACGACAACTATCAACGTGAATTTGACGCTCTCAATGAGCAAACTGCACGATGTAGAAAAGTTATAATTGACGTCGGTAACACGATAGAACAAGTGGCTGCGGCGCAAACAGACAGTATACACATGGTAAGGACAAACAGTATTGCATATATGCCAAGTAACGATTAGTTGTGTTTGTTTGTTTTTTTGGAACGACCACTGTTTAGAGAGACCACACACTTATAATAAACATATTGGAAACGTCTATCTGTACCAATTAATGAAGAAGCCAAACTATTACGTGGCACCTAAACTCTTCCTTCTCCTCAGTGATTTTGATGAGAATACATTCAAACGATTCATAATGAATAGCAAAATGGGATTATACTAATATATTTTTATTTTCAAAATAAGAAATTGTATAAAACGTTATTGAAAGTTAAAAATACCAACATTTTTTGTTTTTGTCCTTAAAAGCCAAGCAAATGTTGTAGTGAAACTTTCCTTCAAACTCTGTTTTTGCTTAAAATGTTAAAAAAAAAAGGGTTAAGAAAATACCATTATTAAAAAGATAAATCAATTTGTGATGGATTTTGACATAAATGAAACGTATATATATGCATAAAACTCTTCATGATAAGTGTGTTTAAAGTCGGGCAATATTTTTTGAAATTTCCGCACTGTGTCACCTGAAATTTAGATACATTTGACAGTTTCCTTTCTATGTATTATTTGGTCTGTGGAGAGACTGAGAGAAAAACATAGTTTAGTATAAAAACAAACATGATGAGTTATACTAAAGTTAATATAACACGCCAGTGTATGATATATAGAAATGTCTCGATGTAAACTGTCTGTAAGTTCCGATATCAGAGTGGGGGGAGAACGTATAGTAATAATGTAATTATAAAAAAAACTTTAGCTCGAGGCGAGACATTTTGAAACCCCGTGATCTCACACCCTGGATATTCTTGACTTTGTATTTACTCTCTTTTTTTTTTTGGTTAGGTTCAAAAAGCGGAGATAATCGTGGCGGTGGAAGATAAATTATCGCACTTCGGCACCAATATACGAGAGGAATACACCAGCTGCAAACACGTAAACATGAATCTCATCTATGATCCCCTTATCCACCAGTTAAAGACGGATCTTGAAGACATTGGCAAAATCCATATAGAAAAGTAAGTGCGGTATGTTTGAAATGTCAAACAACACGTTCAGACCTATATTTAGCATTATCCGAGACGTTTGTTATATTTTACGCATTTTCCCCCTAAAATTCGTACAGTAATCTTAATAACGATTTTTTTTAATCACCTCAGAACAAATGAAAAATGGAGATAAGAAATAGAAAATGTCGAACATTTTATATTTAACTTTTTTTTATTTATAAGCATACTAAGGGATTACGTGTAATCACATTTCAGGAATAAAAAATATCCGATGCCATAATAACAATAATTCTTTAAACATTACCTTAGCAAAACTGTCTAGCACAATCACGTTTGTTTCGGCGTTAGTTGTCATACACAAGTGAACAACTTGGATCTCTTTACTTTATTCCTTTTTACTCTTTTCCAATTTCTTTTATTTCTTCTTTAACATTGTTCGATATATTTGTTATTAAGGAATGCATTACTGCGATACATATATCTGTTTTTGTCAAATAATGACTCGGTGAAATGTTATTGTATAGCCGTGCATATCTCTTTAATTCATTGTATATGGAAGTGTCGTAACTAATGTGTGAAGTGAACTTGTGGCCCGACCCATTTGTGAAGGTTATTTTTAACTCACACTTTGTCTTGACTGCTCTTAAAACATTTCACCGTTTAGATAGACCTTCTTGAAATAAAATACTGCGGGTTTGATTCAAAGGTTGTTGTTGTATCGGTTGGATTTGTGGTTGTTGCTGATATACGTGTTAATGCTGTGTTCATTATATTTAAGGTTAGACCCAAACCTGAAAATGCCAGCGTTCGTCCCAAAATCACTCATTGTAGAACCACCGGATGTGAAACGTCATAAAACCAAACACGTCGCAAAGGTTGGAGAGTTCAGCGTAAGCGGCGAGAACGAGTCTTTCTTCTGCAATATAACAAGCACTGTCGTGTTACAAGATGGACGAATCATCCTTGCAGACGACAGTAACTGCAAAATTAAAATGATGGACGGAAGATTTAAGATGATGAAACCTGAACTGAAACTCGACTCGAATCCTCTGAATATTGCGTTAGTCTCTGAGACAGAATTAGCAGTGTCGTTGCCTGGCAAACGGGAAGTTGTGTTTGTGGATATAGGAGAAGACGACATGACAGTGAAAAAGACTATAAGCACCAGACTCGACTGCTGGGGCTTGGCGGTAATGGACAATACTGTAGTTATTACCACAGGTAGAGATGGGCATTCGATTATATTGTTGGACATGGACGGGAAGGAGACGAATTCGTTCTTATTGACTTTACACGCAGACGAAAACATTCGTTGTCCGGTTTCTGTGACAGCTGACAAAGAACGGAAGTGGTTGTACGTGACGTGTACGGGTGGCGCGTGGAGCAAAGGATGCGTCGTTACTATGGATATGACCGGCAAACTTTGTAGCATATTTCATGACCCGGATATAGACACTCCTAGGAGTAGCATGTTGGATAAACATGGGAAACTTTACATTTGTGGACTTGAGTCATCCACAGTTTATCAAATGTCCGACAGAGGTGACGTTTTTAGAGTATTTCCTTCCAAAACTGAGCAGGTTGTTGGACCTTTGCACTTAAACTTTGTCAAATATTACCATATTCGGTTTCTTGTGACTGAAGTAGCCAGCGACGTGATGAAGGTATACGAACTTCCAACTACGAAGTAAACTTCTTATGGCATCTTCATAGATGGCTTGAACATTAATTATGCTGTATAAATCCCGTCAGTTTAGTTTCAATGACTTTTTTCAACGTGTTTTCTAAAATGTAACCTAGATATATGAACTGCAATAAATGAGCAAAGAGCGTGTATCTATATGCTATCGCTATTTGTGAACCACACAGTCACACTGATGCTAGTTTCGTATCGAAAGTACACGGGTCGAAAACGGCCCTCTTTTTGTCCTCTGTTTTCACGGTCAATGTCAATTTTGTAAAGTTATGTTCGAATTTATATTTATATTGACAATGAGTCTTCGTATACAATTTGAAAAACGGAAAAAGGCTCTTATTTTAAATTTACTGAAACCAACAAGCACGTCAACTTTGTTTACGCGGTGTGTAAGACTTAGCAGGGTTAGTATATAATATAATGTACTACAGTGGTTACTAATATACATTGAGGTTATATAATAAATACTGTAAAGGGGATACATTGGAAGCAACAAACACAAACAAGAGATAAAAATAACCGACTCGGTTTTATTGAGTCTGTTCATGAGAGGTAATGTGAATTGCAAAGATTGGGCTTCATGATCCCGAAGGATCCGTAAGTAATAACTCTACTGATTTGTAGTCGAGACTACTTTTTACGGTCGCCACATAGCAGTAAAGAACGGCTATTTTGAAGGTCAGTAAATACTGAAAAGAGGATCCCTTGGAAGTAACAAGAGATAAAAGTAGACTCAGTTTTATTAACATCTTTCATTGCCCTACTGCCAGTTTAAGCGAAATTATTTGACAAACCCATGGACATGTACACCAAAGATATTGACTTACAGTAAAGTAGAAACCGCTAAAGTCGATACTACTAAGCTAGGGTCGAGAGAGGGATTTTTAATAACGCTGAGATACTAAGGCATACGTTATTTGAGCGGAATGAACATTATTTAGAACATTTCCTCAAGCACAAACGGGATGGGATATAATTCATCTAGGCAATATTTTCATTTAATATGTTTTACCATAAATATATACTATCTTTGTCACATGCTTAACCGAGTGTGCAGGGAAATGTATTGAACGTTTCGAGATTCACTTTTAAGCTCCGCCCTCTGTTGTTCATGGGTCAAGTTCCCACAAACATTGGTCATGTCAAGTGCTCTATTGTATTTTAGCGTTGTTTTGAGACAACACCTGCTTTTTGTATTGTATTGTACGTCAAATATTTGGAAGATGTAAGCTTGATTGACAGATCAGAAATATGTAACATACGGTACACGCATAGATCAATGGTTCACGTTAATGTAGTTGTTACCCTCTGAATCATTGACGTCAATAACTATCGCATTAAACAGGAATTTCACAGAAGCATAGTAAGACTGTTCCACTGTGCGCCTCCAACTCATTTGCAGCGTCGGATTCAGGGAGTGGTGGCAACCTGTGATCACACCCGAAATCGAAAATTAATAAAAACTGAAAAATGGATAATAACTTCGGTAATACTGGGTCGATTTTGACGCCGAAACGATCTGCGTGCACATCCTGACATCATAGGTAAGAATCATGTAATGTTTCGAAGCGATCGATCGAACAATATGAGAAGAGATTGACACACAACCTTTTCGGGACGGTCGGAAGGCGTACGGACAGACGACGGACGGACGGTCGGACATGCTAAAGCTATATGCCCTCTCATCATTCGGTGGTGGGAGCATAAAAAGTAGATATAAAAGTCGAACAGGAAATGTAGCTTTCAAGGACCACGGTCAACCAAAAGCACGCATAAAAGCAAACAAATATTTATAAAGATGAATAAAAGGCGAGATATGACATCACAAACATAAAAGGGGTGACTATAGGGCTATCGCCTTGGAACGGTCAGCGCCAAAAAAGACCGCTGGGGGGTTAAACCAGGTTTTAGGGTCACTCTTACCCTATCGTCCTAATCAACCCTATTAAGTATAACACATAAATGTTCATGCATATATGAATATAAAAGCAAAAGCCTATAAAGCCACAAAGCACGTACTCAATGACTTGGCAGAAGCCAGAGCAACAAGAGAACAAACCGTTAAGGGTACGACAAAAAAATATATAAAACAAGCACGAGCAAGGTTATACGCAAGCGTAAAAAATCTGCCGAGAGAAAAGAAGTTAACATAATAATATATCAAGTCACGGTGTTCAAACAATATTGAAAAAAATAAATGTTGTCACGGAGACATAAACACGCCACGACCGTTTTTTCTTACATTCTTCCCGACTTTTACCATCAGTTCTTCCTACCAAGCGTTTTAAATCAATGTCGGCGACCTCGCTTCTTCTTTCTGTTCAAGTACCTTGACATGCCTTACATATTGATTACAATTATCACCCTTGTAACACGACGTGCTAGAAGTACACATCAGCACAGAAATACAATTGTTCACATGTATTAAACGGATACGTGTGCGTTAGAGTGTGCATTACAACACATATAAACTGTTCACTGTTACCATGTGTTATTATAAGATTGCGTTATCAAAGTGAAAAATGTAAAGGAACTGTTGCTACCTTACCATTAGCAATAATGAAAACCATAATAATTGAAATTCAAAAAAAAAAAAAAAAAAAAGAAGAAAGAAGGAAATCGGCAGTCTTGAACCCTACCTTCCTCGGCACTAACACGACGAGGCTTGTGAATGTTTCGTCGCTAATATACATGCTACATTCAGTAGCAGGGGGGAGGACGTAAACATGCTCATGACGAGCTTTAAGTGGAGAAAATGTTTCTGATTTGACAAAATGGCGATTTTTGGATGATTTTCGTTATTGTCGGAAGCAATTTTGACAGGTAGGCGCATATCATATGATTTATTTGTTAAATGATTGTGTTAATAAGGGGCTACTGTATCTCCGATTCACTCGGTTTTTTATTTCAATGTCCTAGCTAGCGGATTTAAAAAGTTATTCCATGTACAGTTTGAGAATGTCTTTGTTTACAAAGTTGAATCTGTCCTTGCCGTGCCTTTTTTTCGCATTTTAAAAGAAAATACATTGTTTATACATGGTTTAAGCGTGGAATTCGTATAGAAAATACATAATCAGTCTTATTTTCCTTCATGAAGTTTTGGGGAGGCATTTATGGCCGAAAAAAACAGGTTTATGCAGATTTTAGCACATGACTGTAACTTTATGCAATTTTGGTTCCCTGATGAGGCCAAGTAATTGGACGAAAAAATGCATTCCTGACTCTACTATGTTAAAATAAAGAACAAAAGCTGATCCAAAGTATCTAATAATATTTTTCAGAGAGACTGTAACAATGCCGAGATATAGGAAGAAAACTTCCCTAACGTTGTATGGTAGGAAAGGCCGGAACCGATCCAAAATAGTAAATGTAGTATCTCCAACTAAAAACTATAAACGGCCTTGTATAAGATCTACACCTATACGGTTTAAACGGCCAATCATATATTCAAAATCCCCTATTGTCAAAGCAAGGTTAACGACATCACCTAGTTGTCACTCTTCCTTGACAAAGATATACACGGCAACGAAATTGTCGGAATCGCCAGTAAAAATCAACGACTTCATGGCCGATTCTATTTTGGACGATGTTATTGTGACTCCTGTTAAAATGCAACAAGGACTAAGCATGTGCGTGCAAGAATGTTCACCAATCAGAACAAATTGTAACGTTTTCTTAGACTTTAATGTTCTGATTGGTGAACATTCTTGCACGCACATGCTTAGTCCTTGTTGAATTTTAACAGGAGTCACAATAATATCGTCCAAAATAGAATCGGCCATGAAGTCGTTGATTTTTACTGGCGATTCCGACAATTTCGTTGCCGTGTATATCTTTGTCAAGGAAGAGTGACTACTAGGTGATGTCGTTAACCTTGCTTTGACAATAGGGGATTTTGAATATATGATTGGCCGTTTAAACCGTATAGGTGTAGATCTTATACAAGGCCGTTTATAGTTTTTAGTTGGAGATACTACATTTACTATTTTGGATCGGTTCCGGCCTTTCCTACCATACAACGTTAGGGAAGTTTTCTTCCTATATCTCGGCATTGTTACAGTCTCTCTGAAAAATATTATTAGGTACTTTGGATCAGCTTTTGTTCTTTATTTTAACATAGTAGAATCAGGAATGCATTTTTTCGTCCAATTACTTCAATTACTTGGCCTCATCAGGGAACCAAAATTGCATAAAGTTACAGTCATGTGCTAAAATCTGCATAAACCTGTTCTTTTCGGCCATAAATGCCTCCCCAAAACTTCATGAAGGAAAATAAGACTGATTATGTATTTTCTATACGAATTCCACGCTTAAACCATGTATAAACAATGTATTTTCTTTTAAAATACGAAAAAAAGGCACGGCAAGGACAGATTCAACTTTGTAAACAAAGACATTCTCAAACTGTACATGGAATAACTTTTTTAATCCGCTAGCTAGGACATTGAAATAAAAAACCGAGTGAATCGGAGATACAGTAGCCCCTTATTAACACAATCATTTAACAAATAAATCATATGATATGCGCCTACCTGTCAAAATTGCTTCCGACAATAACGAAAATCATCCAAAAATCGCCATTTTGTCACATCAGAAACATTTTCTCCACTTAAAGCTCGTCATGAGCATGTTTACGTCCTCCCCCCTGAGTAGACTGGTTTACGAAAACGTCATTTTAGCAAGTGAAATGGTAACCTGTCAACATTACAAAATATGTGTTTATACCATTAAAGTTTTTCAAACGAGTTCTCTAGGAATTCAAGTTGTAAAACATGCTTATCGACACTTACATGAGTCACAGTCTGTTAACCATAGACAGATATAAAAGTCATATAAGGGTCTCAGACGTTACGGTTCCTCACATGTTGATTGCTTGGACATTTTAGCGTGTTTGGTGCTAGGAGCTGTGAATAGCTGTGGAATGCCAGCGTGTTCGATGCTAGGACATGTGGGTAGATAGGTAGGCTAGCGTTCTCGGTGATATGATGTGTAGAAGCCGGGCACGAAAGCGCACTTGGTGCAAGATGTGAACAACTGGGGCATGATAGCGTGCTCGACGCTAGATGTGAGTAGCTAGGGCATGATATCAGTTGTTTGTAGGTGGTGAAGGATGGTCTTTTTGCTTGGCTATATTTCGAACGGCGTTTTTTTGTTATTTCGCTTGGCGTCTTTTCGCCCGGCGTTTTTTCGTCTTTTCGTTATTTCGCCCGGCGTCTTTTCGCTCGGCGTTATTTCGCGGCGAAATAACGAAAAGACGAGATGGCACATATGAAGGATATATATAACGGCAAACGATAACAAAAAATCCAAAAACTTTGTTTTTCTTTTTCAATATTATAGTATTTAATATGGATAAAAATATTGATACATCGAATTTTATTCAATAGAAGGAATTATCTTTATTAAACAAATCCTTTTCTGTACCGATGCAAACTAAAACAGATTCAATGAATTATTACCAATACGCCCATCTCGGTGTTTAAATAAGCCAGCTCGATGAGACCAGACTCTATCTATTACATGCTACAAAAAAGATAGAGTCTGTCTCAGCTCGTTGGTTATTTAACACCTCGACGTTATTTAAATAAGCCAACTCGCTGAGACCAGACTCTACCTATTACTTAATCAGGCCCTTTTCTGTACTGCCGCGTCCTTTTCGTAATGGCAGAAGGAAACAGATTCTCAATGATATTATTGCCAATAAAGGCTTTTTTCTTTTTCTTTTTCAATATCATACTATTTATTATCAATATAAACCATTTTGTATCATTTTTTATTCAATACAAGGTATAATAGTGCATTTAACCGGCCCTTTTCTGTGCCGCCACGTCCTTTTCGTAATAGTATCCGAACATATATTCAATGATATTACTACCAATGAAAATTAAAACTATTTTTTCAATACAGTATTTATTATCAATAAATCGTTTTGTATCACTTTTATTCAATAGAATAGCTAAGGACCAAAATGGTCGGATGTGGACAGAGTGAAAAAAAGCACCAAACTTTCTGTGATAGTAGTTGGTAG
The DNA here is from genome assembly GCA_037043455.1 of Cyrtodaria siliqua. NCBI lineage: Eukaryota > Metazoa > Mollusca > Bivalvia > Adapedonta > Hiatellidae > Cyrtodaria > Cyrtodaria siliqua. The sequence continues at coordinate 43,318 of JAWPHD010005326.1, read as the reverse complement.
TCTAACAGGGTTCCCAAGATCACAGGACATTCTGTTACTATTTTTAGCACATTTCCAAACACTTCAATACAGCAAGATATTCTTAATTATGGCTTAACCTTAAAAACATTTACACAGAAGTGTTTTATTTTATTTTTGACTTAGATTTAAGCTGCTCTGTAATATAATAAATGTCACCATCCCTCACCCCCACCCCAACCCACCCCACCCCATGTTATTATGTTTATCACATTTCAAAATGGATGCCATCAAAATGCTTAAAGCTAGCAATATATTATTAATTATGGCTTAACCTAAAGACCATTTACACAGATATGTTTTATTTTGTTTTTGGTTAAGATTTAAGCTCCTCTATAATATATTCATTAAATGTTTGTTGTTTGTTTAGGTTAAGACTCCTATTTAGCATATTAAAAATCATTCTTCCGGATTGCATTATGATACACCTGTGATGTAAGATATGATGTAACCCACACATGTACAGAACATAGGACAGTTGGCTTTAAGTTGCCCACACAAATACAGTCGCATACAGGCCATATGTATGTAAAGGGTCTTCAGAACATAGAGGAAGGTGGCTCAAATTACCCACGCCTATACATATACAGGCCATTACCTTTCGTGTTACATGTACGGATATACCCCATGTATTGTACGGAACACAGAAGCAGTTTTCAAGTCGCACAAACAGCCATACAGTGACAGTGGGCTTCAAGTTGCCTTAACTCAAGCAGATATAGTCTATACCGATCAGTTAACACATGTGCATATACCTACATAGTGTACAAAGAGACAGTGGGCTTCAAGTTGCTCACACCCAAACAGATACACGTCATACATGTCATATAAACATATATAAAGAACATAGATACAGAAGGCTTCAAGTTGCGCACACAAGCGTATTGTACAGAACGAAAAGAGGCAGCGGGCTTCAAGATAGCCACACGCATACAGATACAGGTCATACGTGTCATGTTACACGTACGTATAGGGTCACATGTTGTAGGGAAAATAGATGAAGGCTTCAAGCTGCCCACACCCAAAGAGATACAGACCATACATGTTTTGGTACACGTAAGTATACACTCACATATTGTACAGAACCAAGAGGAAGCGGGCCTCAACATACCTACACTCATACAGATACATGTCATTCTAGTCGTGTTTCACTTCCGTATATATCCACGTATTGTAAAGAATATACTTATAGATACAGAAGGCTTCACGTTTCCCAAACTCATACAGATACAGGCCTTTCCTGTCATGTTACATGTAAGACCACAACCCCATAATGGACACAACACTGAGACAGTGGGCTTCAAGTTACTCACACGTATACATATATACAGACCATACATGCCAGTCCTGTCAGGTTACACAATCAAGTATTGTATGAAACATAACGTCAGAATGCTTCAAGTAGCCAACAATCATACAAATATAGGCCGTACATGTCATTTTACACGTAAGTATACACCCATAGCTTCAGAAGTCTTCATGTAGATAATACTCATACAGAGTTAAGCCTTACCTATCATATTACACCACATATTGTACAGAACATTGATACGGTGAGATTAAAGTCACCAATACTCATATAGATACAATCCATACCTTTCATGTGCCACTTAAGTATACACCCACAGTGTCAGAAGGCTTCAAGCTACTCACACTCAAAATGACAAAGGCCATACCATACACGTAAATATACACTCACATATTGTACAGACGAACATATAAGAGGCAGAAGGCTTCAAGTGACTCACACTCATACACATACAGGCCACACCTGTAATGTTACATGTAAGACCATACCCACGTATTGTACAGACGAACATATAGAATCAGAAGACTTCAAGTAGATCACACTCATACATATATAAGCCATACCTGTAAAATGTAACAAGTAAGTACACACCCACCCATTGCAAAGAACCTAGAGTAGCGGGCTTCAAACTACCCATTCCACACAGATTCAGGCCATATCTGTCATGTTACACGTAAGACCACACCTGCATATTTGTACAGAACATAGACACAGCAGGTTTCAATATACACACACACATACATGTACAGGCCACACCTGTCATTTTGCTCACAAGACTACACCCAAGATGGCTTATATCTAACGTTCCTTCTTTTAAAAGGATTTAAACAAAAACACAGTCATAACGCAAAATAATACAAATATGTTTTTATTGAATTATTTCGGAAATCACCAGGTTTAGTTCTTTACTTTCTTTTCTTTTTTGGCAAAATACCCATATGTATCCCTTGATTGATTGATTGATTGATTGATTGATTGATTGATTGATTGATTGATTGATTGATTGATTGATTGATTGATTGATTGATTGATTGATTGATTGATTGATTGATTGATTGATTTATTTATTTAATTAATTACATGAAAGGTATCATTTCACTGAGTGTTATATAGGAAATTAGGGATATGATGACATTTCATAATAATAAATAAAATAATAAATAAGCATCTAAAATATATGTTTATTACAGAAAAAAACATTTTTAGTTATTTGTTTACCCTAAAAAATACATTTAGGGATTCACGAACCTTTGGGAACCCTTTTAAAAACAAGATGAAATATATAAAATATCATTATACCTAGTATGGTAAACGAACATAAGTGATAAGCTAAAAGAAATGTTTTTACTAAACTATTCCAGAAATCAGCAGTTTAGTACTTTGTTTTACTTTTTTTCCATTGTTTTTGCCAAAAAGACCCATATTTATCCCTTCATTTATTTATTATTCATTACGTGATCCGAGTATTAACGTTCACACCCCATCCAAGCTCTTCTCTAAGAAGCGAAAACGGGATTGGCTGGGGTATCGGAAATAAAACCTTAATGTTAGCTTAAAAAGATTGCACAATGTAAAATTAAAACATTTAATAGGGAATTTTAAACAGGTTATCATATTTTTTGCAGTACAAATTGTTTTTAAACGTTATTTTTTTGTCGAAATATCCGTTATAAAATCCTGCTAATATAAGCTTTCCCATCACTTAACGGAATTAAGGTGGGACCACGAAATGTTCATAGACATATATCAATACATTTAAATGGGTAAATAAAATAAAGAATAAGCATTTAAATATATTTTTATTGAATTATTCCAGAAATCATAAGTTTTAGTTATTTTTCCAACATTTTGACCAAAATAGAAATACAGTTGCGAATTCACGAACCTGTGTGGACACTTTTAAAAAATAAGCCATAATGTATAAAATATCATTATACCTAATATGGTAAAAGAAGATAAGAGATACGTTAAAGAAATATTTGTTTATTGAACTATTCCAGCAGTTATAGTGTTTTTTAACTCTTTTTTCCGGGTTTTTTGCCAAGGGAACCATATTTATCCCTTTATGTATTTATTATTTCATAGGAGTATATCTTTACACTTAAATGGGTAAATAAAATAATGAATAAACATTTAAAATATATTTTTATTGAATTATTCCAGAAATCAGCAGTTTTTGTTATTTTTCCAAATTGTTGACCCAAAAAAAATACATTTAGAGATTCACGAACCTGTGGTGACCCTTTTAAAAATATGAAGAAATATAAAACACACATTTGATTAAGGTTTGGTGCTTTTGTCCGGCGTGTCTAGATTGGGTCCTAACACCTGGGTCATAACTTTCACATCCGGTCATATTCCGGTAGGTCGAAATATTCAGCAGGTGAAAACAAAGGGGTTTACTCGGATTTTATCCTCAATCTCTATAAGAAAAATGAAAAATTAGACCATGATTTAAATTACATGAATCAATATTGGTGTTTTAAAATCAGACAACACCAAAAGAAGATACATAGATGTACACAAAAAAACAAAGCTTCTAATATAATTATCACTACAAACTAGTTTTATAAAGGGTTAAAGTCAGTTGAGCACCAACAATAAACACTGAGTTTACCCACTATCAGAATGTGGAGGTCTTTTATTTTATTGTTCACCGCTTGGTTAAATTATTTTGATGACGTCATGTGAAAGCACGTCCTTTTCGTAATAGCATGAGAACATATATTCCGCCCATATATTCAATGATATTACTACCAATATAAATTAAAAACTCTTTTTTTCTTTTTCAATACAGTATTTATTACCAATATAAATCGTTTTGTATCACTTTTATTCAATATAAGGTATAATAGTGCAGGCGACGGAGTCGGAGGGTGGTCTCCCGACCGCACCTGGCGTTTTGCGCACGAAAACAATTTCCACACATGCACTGACTGTTCGAAACCTGATATGTCTACAACAGCCGAAGAGTCGTTCACTAATATCCAGAATCCAACTTTTCATGAAATAGATGAATCTTCACTGCCGCTGCAGAAGATGGAGTCGGAGGGTGGTCTCCCGACCACACCTGGCGTTTTGCGCACCGACTGGAATTCCCCTACATCCACTGATATCAGTTACACATATGAATCGTCTCCGCCACATGACGCTGAAACTGATGATTTCGTTCCGGGGCATTAAGAAGATTCATGGATTTAAACACTACGCTAAATATATTTAAGGGACCACACACCGTTCTAGATGAGGTTCCCGTCGGCAGGAAAGATAGAATGTATTTTCTGATAAACAATGCGACCAGTGTGAATAAACGAAACAGTGGTAAGCGATCAGAATTCTGGGACGATTGTGGACCCTGGACAAATGGCGCTAGTCCGGCAAGTGCGTTCATTGAGGCATGGATATACAGGTACCATGTATGTAGATCTATGATTGAGGCAAATGGAAAACTCGTATCTCTGGTCAAGCGGCAAGGGATTTATTGTATGGAGAAACGTATAAATAAAAAGAAGGAGTTCGTGCCAGTTGAACCACAGCCAGCCGACAGTGAAATTGTCTGGGTGCATAGATATTACCAGACATTAAAAGCATCACCATCGGGTCCAGAACAGTTTAAGAAGCGGGTGACTTGGATAGAAAAAGAGCCTATTCTAGTACCGGAAGTGCCAGAAAACGTTGCACTTGTTGAGTATATTGGAACATTTCCAGGCCGCCAGTACCACGGAATAATGAAACATACACAACAAAATTTCAAATACATACGCACAAAGGCGTCAGTCAGAACGGAACTGTTCTGTGTACATGTACTAACAATAATGTCATCTAACAAGCATTCATTTGTATATATTATGTAAACATGTTCATGGACCATATTTGGCTTAAAACAATAAAATAATCGTTATCTACAGATTTCTAAAAACAAAACTTTGTCAAAAGTGTCAAGCATATTAACGGCCTCCAACATCCAGTAATCACATTGCACACAGACCAGCAAATTAAAGATTTAAAACGTTTTTGCTGCATCGAAAAAGACGGGTGTGTAATCGGCATGGACAAGACAAACAATCTAGGCGAATTCCACGTAACGCCTACCGTTTATAAGGACATGTCGGTACTTCGACGCTCAACTACGGACAACCCGATTTGCTTTGGCCCTATCTTTATACATCAAAGTTCGACAACGAAAACTTATTCAACATTTCTACATGATATAGCAGACAATTTGACAGATGTTGAAATATCGAATATCACAATCGGAACGGACGAGGAGTTGGCATTCAAGAATGCAATAAAAAGATGTCTACCAGGTTCCACTCACGTGTTATGTACACGCCACATCAAACAACATTCGAACAAATATATGGAGGATATAGTGGGTTATCCTTTAAAATCTAGAACAGAAATATTAAACAACATTTACGGAAAAGATGGTTTATTAGAAAAGACAGACATAGATACACATTCGCGAAGATTAGACACTATTAGATTAAATATAGATGAGAAAGACTTAAGTGTAGGGGACCAAAAAATTAGGAATTATTTTGACACGAAATTATACCCAGTTTTAAAACAGCACAGAACCAGTGCAACGAGGGAAAATATCGCCAAAATGGACTAATAACAATTCAGAAAGCGCGAACCATGTCTTAAAAACAGCAACACAATGGAAATTAAAAGACCTGCCGAAATTTACTAAGATCCTATATGAAATTGTACAGGGAGAGCTAGAAGAAAAATGCCGAGTTATTCGAGACATGGGAAATTTTCGTCTAGTGGACAAGTTTCAGCACCACTTGATTGATATTGAAATCTAATCCCAATCTCGTCATTTCCACTGACGGTACACGGACTACAATTAATGAAACCACCAACTGCCGGCAGGAAACCACACCAAGCAAAGAGAAGTCGAGCCGAGAGGTCAAGGACGCCATCTGGGACCCCGGTTGCTAAAAGACGCCTGTAGTTACCCTTAAATTATGTACAATCTTCCGAAACACTATTTCAGATTAACAACGATACTTTATTCAATTGTGTGTTATAGTGAGCTTCGGGGGTCTTAAAGTAAGATATTATATTGCACCCATGGCTGATCATAACATGTACATGAAAAACTAGGTGACCAACATTCATTCACGGCCTCTGTCATTTGTCTCAGAAGTAGCTTAATTACGTTGTTTGTGTAGAGACCTGGGTTTGACCATTTCCTCTGAAAGTTCATGACTGATGCGCATGAAAGTTAATTAACCCAATTACGTATATATTTAGTAACAGTATGACAATAACCTTTAGTTAAGTAGAGGTTTGTCTGTTGAAACCATGGAATGACTGGTGCAACTTTGGGAGAATTATATAAATACCCTGTATCAGCATTTTGGAAAGTAAGTTAAATATTTTGTTTACTCCAAAAAGAGGTGTTTTGTACGATCGACCCCAAATTTGGCGTCCTAGAACCAGTTTCGGAGGTTAGAGTTCATGGTCGAGGGTACACGTGACAGTTCAAAGGTGGGACATAGCCACGCTATATAAGATACGAGATTGCCTTCATTCGGGAAATCCTTATAGACTGGTGCAGATTCTTATAGACTGGTCAGAGATACTTACAGATTGATAGATATTAATTCAGATTCATTTTGACGGCTAAGCTCGCATTTTTGAACGTTAGAACTGCTTACGAATTGTAACTTGTACATGTAATCAAAAATGAATATTTACTCTGGTTTTTTACTGTGTATAGTTTTATTGTGAAATATAATTAGATAGTAGTTTAATAAAATACATATTAAAGACTATTCTTGAGTTAGATATTTTCACGTCGCTATATTACATTTAAACTTCTGGTGCCTGCAACCAGGATTAATCGACCCTATACTACAATTGTTGGTATTTTCATTTTCTGTAAAAACAATAATATTTAAACAACTGCATTATTTGAAGTATTGAATGGCTATGTTAAATCCTAATTCTTTCTTAATTACTATTACTCAATCCACATTTCTATAATTCTATCAAACAGGTAAAACAGTTGTATTTGATTTTAAAAGTATAATAAGCCTCACAGAAAGATGAACTATATCATTCCACAAAAAGAAGGGTTAAAGTAGGGAAAAAAACACAAGAAAAGATGAGATCTACGCTCCATGAAAAGATGAGCATTACACTCCATGAAAAGATTAGCATTACGCTCCATTCATTCATTCCTACAAAAAAAAAACTTTAACTGCGCTATGCGGGTCCAAGCCCCGAGTATAATTCTTCGGAATTATGAGCAGGAGGGAAGTTACTATTTTTTAGGATACAATTAAACATAATCATTTATTCAGATTTTTATTTTTTTTATTACTATTAGGATGTTTAAATATATCAAATAAAATAAAAATAAATTGGTCTTTTCGGACAACTCGAAGTTACATTTATACATAAATTGAAAATGATTTAAACCACAGACATATTAATAATGTTATTAGGTCTGTGTTTAAACATAATCATTTTATTTCGACTTTTTTTATTTACTAATTACTATTCTTTTGCTTAAATGTAAAGAATAATGTAAAAAAAAAAAGACATTTAAATCAATAATAAAGACATTATTGTGTCTTTTCGCAACATTTGAATGTCTTTCCGGAGACGAGAAATCCAAAATATACGAAAATATGGAGTATGGTGGAGACTCGTGTTTTCGGTGTAACTTGAGTTTTCGGGGTATTTAATAAAATGATAATACAGAAATGTACTAGTCATACAATCAATTGAAATGGCATAGTTTCTTCGTAAAACAAGTCTGACCTATTAAATTTCAGTAAAATTATTTACTTCCGCTTTGCATTATGGGTATTTTTTTATATAATAGTAAGTGAGGGGTCACCTCGAAGAAAGTACCTCATAAAAGTGATATAGGCTTCTTAAATTAGTTTTGACAATAAGAAAAATAAATAAAAGCGTTCAAATAAAGACCTTTGTATCTAGGATTATGCTTTTTGTTTACACTATGTTTGTTTTAAAGTCATATCTGTGTTTTAAAATAAGAAATAAAAACTTTATGAGACGACCACCCGAAAACATGAGGCCAGTTTATATTTATAAAAATGGCCGACATGTATACATAGAAACCCTAATATCTCATACATCGTGAGTAAAATATAAATGAGAAGAAACATGTTTTATGTGTTAATGAAATATGTTTCTTCAATACTAACATCGTATGTTAAATAGTGTACATAGTTTTAGTAATGCTGTCATGGCAAGATCGCCTTAATACTCCGAAAACAGTGGCCATCATCATATAACTTTCTTAAAAAAAAAAAATAATAATTATTATTACTATTCTTTTACTTAAATGTAAAAGAATGATTTTAAAAAACAAACAATTTAGATCAAATAATAAAGATTTGATACTGTCTTTTCGGATATTTCTGTTCTTTTCGGTATCTAGTTATACCCGTGTGTGTGTGTATTTCTAAGGATTATAGTCCCTCCACCTACGACAGGCGTCCTACCCGACGATTATAGGCACAATGTCTGGACTTTTATCTGTGTGTTGTTGTGTGATGTGATGATATGTCTACTTGAAGCAGCGAACTCAATGGTTTCTTTATAGTGCTGCCACACTGGAATACCACGCCGTAGTAGACATGATACCCCCACCCACCCAGTCACATTATTCTGACACTGGTCAATCAGTCGTATTTATTTGCTCGTCAGGCAAGGGTTACAAGTGACTACTCCATTTTTAAAGTCTTTGGTATGACGCGGTCAGGGGACTCGAACCCACGACCTCCCGAATGCAAGGCAGACGCTATAACCACTACACCACAATGCTTCGGTATCTAGTTATACCCCATTTAACCGGCCCTTTTCTGTGCCGCCCAACCCTTTTCGCCCTTTTCTAAGAAAATGGTCCTTTTCTTTGATTTAGTCATAACGATGATTTACTTCCTGTACCTGAAGTCGTGTTTAACGAAGCCATATCGAGGTAAGTTTTGTAATTAACGTGTTTATAATGTGTAATATTCACTCTGTTAGCGAAACTGTGAGTAAGTACCTCGTCCCAAAAATTGCTAATGTTATATAATCTAGATTCACACCAGTATCCAGGTTATAATAGCGTAAATGAGTCTCCATTGCCCTTCCATAGTAAAGTTAGAATGTTGACAACCTGTTAAAAACTCAAACCTCGTTAGAATTCTGGGAAACTTACTTTATCATGCAAATAAACATGTCTGCTATTAAACATCAACAAGGAAATAGGGGGTTTAATACCTTCTGAGAAACATTTCTTCAGTTGTATACTAACACCGGGTCAAAGGTCAACACTATTTTTACCCCTTGCAATTTCATACCCTGTCTACTTTCACTTCTAAAATGTATACCAAAAACTGTCAAAAACATGATGAGCTGCATTTTCAAATATCAACAACATGACCAGAATACAGTTACAGCCAAAAAATAACAGGAAACTGCACTAAAAAAATGTTTTTAAAGAAAAAAATATTAGCACTCTTTAATACAGAACTACTTTCGAACTGCACCAGGCGAGCACATTATGTTGATTTAGTGTAATTAGACATCCATGATTCGTATTTCTTCCATTCATACTCAAACATGTTCGTACTTAACTACTATACTGTATATAATATGAATTTTAGGCACTGCCTTAGACCTAGCAGACCTGTTACTTTTTCGTTTCGTCCTTTTAAGGGTGACCACTGCTGAGGTTTTGGATTTTTGCACTTCCGGAAATTTACATTTGTTATATTTCAAAAATTATAATAAAACTGGAAAAAATAATTATACAGTAACAAACTCATGCCCAATAGGGATATTTTAGTGCAAAAAAAATGAACATTTTTTAGATTTTTTTTTTTACCTCACATTTTGTGCCCAAAATTGACAATTTTTAACATAAGCCAAAATGGGGGGTAGGGGTACAAAAGATGGTATTTCTCAAAAACCGTTTAAGATATTCACTCATTTTAAACTTTATTACAAAGACATGTGTTAGGATATACAGAGACAGCAATACAAAGTATTGTTTCTATTATTTGTTCCAGACCTATGCCTTTATATGTCAGAGCTCGTCGAAATCTAAAAAAGCACATTTTTTTCTCAGTTTTTATTGAATATCTTTCTTATATGCACACCGACCCCCAATTTTTATTTTTTCATTCTAAAACTCAGGTCTTATATATATTGTAGACAAAATATCTCAAAAAGTTAACTGTTCCTTTATCATGAAAAATTGATTTATCACAAATTTAAAAATGCAATTTATAGTAAACTGGGTGGGGTAATGACAAGGGATGTAATAATTGTTCAGATGGTGATAAAAATACCACAACTCTTAATTTTTCGTCCTAAAGTATGAACTATTACATTAAAAAAGACGGAAAATCGATACCTGTTCTGCAAACCACACTACACACATATAAGTTGCCATACACAATTTTCAGCTGATTCAGGATTTAAAACCACACTGTGAGAGTGTATTACATTTACTAAAGATTAATTTTGCGAAAAAGTTATATCACCGACCCATCATTATTTTTCCAGAAACTAACTAGTAATATGTTAGTCTTCATAAAAAACAGGGAAATTAAAAATTCTTACTGTTCTGATATTCACCAGAGGGCACCCTTAAAGGGCACACTTGTATGCAAGTAATATCCGAACAGCAGTTGACGACAGCAGCAGACGATAATAAATAAAAACTCAAGATTAACTGTTTTATTTATATTATAACCCTGTTTATATAACATGTAGGCCTATGTATAAACAATATCGGAAAAGTACATACGCAAATTAAAATCAAATTAAGCTTCAAAACTCTGACACAAATCTACATGTTTCCATCAACCAGTTTGCGTTGTTTGTTCTCGTATTGGAACATGATTCATTTAATTGTTAATTGAGTAGGTAAGTTTACCTTCCAAAAATTAAGGTTGGAGAATACATTCAGTCAAAATGGTCTGTATAATTTCTTCCTTAACAATCCTGACCTAGTTTGCAGTAAAATTTACTTCCACTGTGCATCATGGGTATTTCGTTGTTAACTTTTGTCTCGTTAAGACGATAGGGCCTGCTCTTTATCAAACTGTACCAGATTGTTAATATCAATGAAAGCTCGGACGAGTTTGAAAACCAGCCATATCGGACCAGTAACAGCGGAGTTACGGCCCTTGATTTTGTTAAAAATGTTATATTTTGCTTCGTTAAAGTGCCAGTCACATTGGCCTTACGACTTCTTGCGATCAAGAAAATGAAGAAAATCGCAAGAGATCGCAGAAAATCGTGCAGTAAGCCGTATGCAGTCGCAGGCGATCGCAGATACTCGTACAACCAAAATCGGTCGCAGCAAGGTTTTTGAACATGCACAAAAATCTTGTTGCGACCGAAGTGATCGCAAGAGGTCGCAAGCAGTCGTGCTACTTGTTGCACGACCTGTTGCATGCTGTCGTGTACGATCACTGATGATCGCAATACTTTTTGGTCTCCGCCCCCTCGCACGACCAGCTGCTACCGATTGCACGACCTGTGCACCTCCGTGCGATTGTTCGTGCAATAGCTCGTGCACGTTCACGACATGTGGTACGAGAAGTAGTGAAATATCACGACCTCTTTGCGATCGGCAGGCCAGTTGCAGAATTTAAATATATATTTATATTGTAATATTTATTTGTTTATTAAAATAGTCACTTAATTAAAAATACAAATCAACTATAACCTTAGAAAATAGCATTTCATGAAATATTAAAACAGTCTTTCGTTGAATGTCAAGTTGCAATTAACATATTACATGTATGAAACGTTTATTCTCTGTATACATAAAGGAGAAAAAATATTTTCGACTTGATTTTATATATTTAATAAATATTATTAGGAACCGAAGAGCCACAGGCAGGTCACCCAGGAGGTGGAGTGATATGTGTGTATCAGAAGATCATCTGAAAGCAGAGAACAAAAAAACACCCGCAAGATTGCAGACTCGGGTTTATTGTGTCTGTTTTTCCGACACCCTGGCTTTGAGGCCCCGGTTTTAGCAGCACTCATATATCTGCTTCTACCTCGGATTTTATGAACAATTTCCCGAACTTCGGGATTATAAAAATCGCCGAACTAAACAGCCTCTCCCGCATTTTCTCCGTGGTATCGTACCCCACGTTACCCCACAACCTAGAGGTTCGAACTTCAACTGAACAGGACCGCCAGGGAGTTCCCACCATATACATGTATATTATATATACACTAGAGTGTCCATAACGACCGTTAGAATGGTTTGCACGGGTTGCAGTAGGGGTTAAAATAATTGAAAATAACGAAGTATCCTAACTTTGATTATCTGCCGGGCCCCCAGCAACCGAGGGAGGGAGGGGAGGGGGGGGGGGGGGGTTGTTTTATATGTACTCGTAGCTTTGACCCCAGGGATGAGATCAGGACTGGGATCGGACTTACAGGTCAAGGTTATATGTCAGCACGGATTACATAAGCTCTTAGAACGATTGAAAAGTAACCGCACTAACTAATTATCCTATTTTAAAGTATAGGACTATTTGATTATCTGCCCCTAGCAACTGAGGGGGTGCTGCTAAGGGGGTTGTTGTATATGTACTCGTAGCTTAGACCCCTGGGGTGTGATGCAGACTGGGTTCCGACTTATAAGTCAATGTTATATGTCAGCACGGCTTGCAGAAGCTGTTAGAGTGATTGAAAAATAACGAAGTATCCTAAATTTAAAGTACCAGCCTTGATTATCTGCCCCTAGCAACCGAGGAGGTGTTGCTAAGAGGGTTGTTTTATACACGAAGCTTAGACCCCAGGGGTGAGAACCAGACTGGGTTCGAACTTATATGTCAAGGTTATAAATTATGTCAGCACGGGTTGCATAAACTCTTAGAACGATTGAAAAGTGACCGCACTAACTTTAAGTATAGGACTATTTGATTATCTGTCCATAGCAACCGAGTGGGTGTTGCTAAGGGGGTTGTTGTACATGTACTCGTAGTTTAGACCCCTGGGTGAGATCCAGACTGGGTTCCGACTTATAGGTCAAGGTTATATGTTAGCACGGGTTGCAGACGTTCTTAGAAAAGCTGAAAAACAAACCTTTTTATTGAAAGTGGCCTGAGGTTCGAATCTTAACCACACGGTCATGGTTAGCCCGGACCCGAACGAGGGCAAGGTGTCTGGTCTTAGAACCTAGGGTCGGACCCGGACTAAATTCGGACTTATTAGTCATTTGTGCACTTAAACTCGTGCATTGAAATTTATAAATCATTGGTATGTTTATAAGTCGGAACCCAGTCTGATGGAGAATGGCTTTGTGGGTTCGACCCCCACTACGATCTGGGAAAGAAACTTGGTGGTTTTTGTTTTATACTGGTACTTCCAACGAATATTGTTTCGGAAACTATGTACCTGTAAATAACTGTATGCATTCAAAGTTTATTTTTGTAGAAATAAATTATCATTTATCTTCCAAATCACTTTATTTCTCTCCCGTATGTATTCCCATATTTATGCGGATTTTAGGTATCATATATCGTCACTTTAAAAATAGTTATCTCCAATATGTATTCACTTCTCATTCAACGTAAAAACGTGCAATCAGTTGAACGCAGGAGATATTTCTGTTCCGTTCTTTGGTTGCATCCTGATATGGTTGAGTATTATAATACTAGGGCTAAGACACAAATGACAAGTTGTTTTATGTATTTGAATAGCAAATAATATTTTCTGTAATAATTCCTGAGACTCCCAAATTAAATGTTCACACCAGGCCACACCTCCAAATAAAACGACCGATTGCAACAGGCTGGGAATACTCGCAGCTATTTCTACCAGTCACAAGTAGTCGTGCTGCCGGCTGAAAAATTCTGCAAGTGATTGCAGGTAGTCGTACGACAATTCGAAAGCAATCGTCCGATATGTCTAAAATCGTTGGGACCACACTCACGATTGCTACAGCCATTTGTTATGCGATCAGTCTTTTCAGTGCTCGGAGTGTGACTGCAACGTCTGCAATTGACCCCGACCTTCTCGCGATTTAATATCCCGGTCTGCGACTGGGGGAAATCGAAAGCGATCGCAACTCAGTATGACTGAACCGTAAGACGATAGGGCCTTCATTTTAAGCTCCACTGGCCAAGGGCCAGCAGAACTTATGGCATGGCGAGTTGTCCGTAGTCTGTCCGTCGTTAACTTTTGTCTCGTTAAGACGATAGGGCCTTCATTTTTCATCTGAACTTTATCAAATTTTACCAGATTGTTAATGTCAATGAAAGCTCGGGCAAGTTCGAAACCAGCTATATCGGACCAGTAACAGCGGAGTTATGACCCTTGATTTAGTTAAAAACGCTATATTTTGCCTCGTTAAGACGATAGGGCCTTCATTTTTCATCCTATCTTTACCAAACTATACCAGATTGCTAATGTTTATGAAAGCTCGGAAAATTTCGAAAACCAGCCAGATCGGACTAGTACCAGCGGAGTTATGACCCTTGATTTCGTTAAAAATGCTACATTTTGCCTCGTTAAGACGATAGGGCCTTCAATTTTCATCCGAACTGTACGAAACTTTACCAGATTGTTAATATCAATGAAAGTTCGGATAAGTTCGAAAACCAGCCAAATTTGACCAGTAACAGCGGAGTTATGGCCCTTGATTTCGATAGAAATGCTATATTTTGCCTCGGTAATACGATAGGGCCTTCATTTTTGATCTGATCTTTACCAAACTTTACCAGATTTTTAAAAAAAATAATATATATTTTCCTTTTTTTTCCTTTTTTTTAATTCTTTTTTTTTTTTAGTTTATTTATTAGCTCTACTGGCCAAAAGCTAGATCGGACCAGTAACAGCAGAGTTATCAATTGGCTCTTGATTTAGTTAAAAATGCTATATTTTGCCTCGTTAAGACGATAGGGCCTTCATTTTTCATCGGATCTTTACCAAACTTTACCAGATTGTTAATGTCATTGAAAGCTCGGACAAGTTTGAAAACCAGCCAGATCGGACCTGTAACAGCGGAGTTATAGCCCTTGATTTTGTTAAAAATGCTATATTTTTGCCTCGTTAAGACGAAAGGGCATTCATTTTTCATCCGATCTTTACCAGATTTTTTAGTTATGACCCTTGATTTAGTTAAAAATGGTGTATTTTACCCAAAACTTTCAAAAAAGCGTAAATTTAAGTCATTCGCTTCATTGATGTTATAAGAGCCATATTAGCAAGTAGAGCGTCCACAGGCCCTCTTGGGCCTCTTGTTTTAAAAAATGTAACGTTTTTGCCGATATACAACAATATGTATATAATTTTTATTGGGGCTTTCCTAGCTGTTGATAGTACAAATATATGTAAAAATCAATGACCATCCAAACTGATTCTAAAAATGATTCATAAAATGATTTCAGAACTCGAATCAACTGATTACAATTGTACGAGGCCATAACTACCCTCGGATTAATCAGGTGTTGTAACACCCTCTCTGTTATCGTTGACCTATCTATAGTCTGCTAACTGGAGTTGTAGCCACACACTTCTACAGCGTAATCACTTATATAGCGCCAGCTCCCTTTAACACGACCTTTATCGAGGCAGCTGTGCTTCTCAAGATTACCACAGGTATCACACAGAACCCTATCAAAGAAGCAGGCTTCCAATGACAAGGCTCTAACTCAAGGATAGCTACAGCTGCAACCCTTGCACTAAGCCCTATGCTAACACATACCCTCTCATGGAAGCGGTGCTTCTTGAAAGAACTCGGATATAATGTTTGATGGTGCTTTTGGCCAAAAGTCCCAGCACAAGACAATCCTTCAAACTATGCCGATGTTAACTTTCGGACAGTCAAACAAGAAGTGCCAAAAAAAAGTGTGTGTGTAGTATTGAGGTTTATAGTCCCTCCATCAACTAACACGACAAGCGCAATCATAAACGACACGTATCTTGAAACGACGGGAACAGTAGAGTCTGGACTATTATATGATCTGCGTTGAGTGTGTTGTTGATCTGGTGCTGCTGTGTAGTCGTCTGTGTTGATCATATGTTGGTGGTTATCGCTTTCGCTTTGTGGTTTTCGCTGCGGCAGTGAGATGGGGGGGGGGGGGGGGGGGGGGGGGCATCCTCTAGCTGGTTGAGTCAACGAACAACTGGGCTGGTGTAGTTTAGGTAGCCCAGTTTGGGGCCACAACCATCAAAGTATGACCCCTGCGCCGCACACACCATCCGACGGCCGGTACATCTTCCCCTCTTCGGTCTTCAGTCAAATATAGGCCTCGGCGTCGATCCCTATTACCGCCTGAATACTGCTTCTTCTACATTTGGGGTTTATCTCAGCTCCGGCCTGCGGACCTCTGACTTCCGAGTTCGATGTAGCCATCATATGATGTGTGCTGTGACGGGACGCGGGAGACATCCTCGCGGGGGTAAAAAGTATGAAAGTACGTGAAGGATTGGGAGGAGGGGGGGAGGGGGGTGGGGGCTACTGCTTCTTCTACATTTAGGGTTGATCTCAGCTCCGACCTGGGGGGAGAGGAATTCATCAGGCATAGAAACGGACCGAACTCCAGTAAAGTTAATTCCATTTTGTAGACTCGTCCAGGGTTCACTAAGAGCACTTATACGATGGTGGGCTATTATCACATACTGCCATGCAAAACAAGCACGTCACGTAAAAATTGTCAAGCGCCACTTTAAAAAAAATTTGAAAAATAAATAAATAACACCTAATAAACTTGATGTAGAACGCAAACGGCGTTTATCAGAAATTCGCCTGGACGAAAAACGGGCCTGTGCAACTGTATGAACTGACGCAAAAAAACACCATAATGTAACCTTTTGGTGTTCTGTGGTTACATTATGTACATGTAGTTAAGTAATATCACGCAGACACTTGTCATCCAGTCTTCCAGTCTTCAACAATAAAGCAAGCGCCTCAATCGTATTGACCGAACCGTATAGGGGAGGTAACTCTCCTCCAACATCCGGTGTCGCTGTCAAAATAGTTAATCTGCGACGCTTGCTTGATTTCAAGACACACATCTAGACAAGTCCTCCTGAACAAAGTTTAATTTTTGCCGATTCACTGGTAAGGTTTCTGATTGGCTGAGACAGGAACAACACCTGCTATCCAAGATATACAGAAAGGCCGAAAGACAATAAATTTATATATAAACAAAGAGGGAAACGTCTTCATTATATCGACGAACTAAATGCGGATGGTAAAAATACTTTAATAAAAAAAAATACTGTCACGTGGTTCCAGTTTCAAATTTGTTTCTGCACAACTAATCAAGAGGGTTGTATTTACAGTCAAGCGTTGAAGATGATCAAGACTACTGTCAAAATGACACCAAAAACACAAAATAACGGATTTGCACCGCCACCCTATGATTTCTAGACTTGGAGAACTCTGGCTTTCGCTCTGTACGATCCTCAATACATTGTAGAAAATAATTTTGATGACGGTGATTTCAATGCAGACCTTACGGCTTACTCGACCTAGGAATTTGTCATCCAGTCTTCAACAATAAAGAACAAGATACAATAGTTTTCCACCAACCCATCGCAATGATCCCACTGAGAGATAATAGGCCATCCCACTGAAATATAATGGCTCCTCCCACTATGAGATAATAGGTCATCCCACTGAGAGGTTATAGGTCACCCCACAGAGAGGTAATGGATTATTTTACTGAAATATAATGGCTCCTCCAACTGTGAGATAATAGGTCATCCCACTGAGAGGGCATCCCCCTGATAGGTAATGGCTCCTTCCACTGATAAATAATAGCTCATCCCACTTAGGTGTTGCGGTGGCCAAGTGATTAGCATAATTGTCTCTTGTCCCAGAGATCACGGGTTCGATTCCCGATGGGGTCACGTCCTGACTTAGGGGTGGGGATGTAAAGTCGACGTTGGTCCCGTGTGTAGGGAGGGTAATACCCTGTGCAGGTTAAAGTTCCTACTAAACATGTTAATGAGCATTCAAGCCCGTAAACGTGGATATAAAAATCGTACAAGGACCCGAGTCAACCAAAAGCACACATAGAAACAAAAAACAATTTTAAGGATTAATGAAATGCATGTAATTACAAGCATAAAAGGTTTGACAATAGGGCTACCGCCTTGAAATGGTCAGTGGCAAGAAAGGTTGCTGGGAGTTTAAACCAGGTTCGAGGGTGCACCATACCTCACTATTACGCTGTTGTCATCCCAATAAAATGGGTCAAATCCCCACCAGGCTATATCCTCTAACACACTAGATAGTATTAATAGGAAATATGTTTAATACAAACATGATCATGTATATATGAATAAAGAAAACCACAAAGCAAGAACTCAGAGCAACAGGAGAATAAACCATTAAGGGCACTACAAGACAAGATTCGCTGAGACAAACATCAAATGTTACCGTCCTCTCAGGATTTAGGTAGACATTATCATAGGGTCCTCAGTCTGTCCGCTCCTCGCACAATCAAAGAGGAAAGCACAGTGGCAAACTGTAAATGTGTCAACCACTAAATATGCAGTGCGTTGCAAAATGATAGGGTCATAACCTCTTTTGATAAACGTTTTAAGTTTAATAAAGATTGTATGAAAGTGATTATGACCAAATAACTTACACTTTTGTAAATCACGTCACCTCGGTTGTGATGGTCCTTGTAGGAAAGAGTACTCAAAAAATTACTTTTATGTAAACGCAAATCAAGGTTGCGGTAATGACATTTTTCTCGATTTACAAGGTTTCTCGAACGTTATGGTAACGATAGCGCTGATGGTTAGCTTCAATTCGACTACAAGCTCTAGAAAACAAAGTGAGTTGATATGCCCATTAAAGGGACACATGGCAATCTTAATTTTTTAAAAACTAGCGGTGTCCCGTTTACGGTTAGTTTTTCTACTTAAATTGCATTTGTCCAATCATGAATGTTAATTATAAGAACTGTATTAAGCCATTTGTTTTTGTAGGGTAATATTTTTTATATTATTGCACCAGTAATATATTAAAACTTATAGTATAATAAGACGAAATAGTGAATACTGAATTTGATTTATTTAAATGTAACCAGGGTAAAAGTAAAAATGATACTGGATATATAAATCGTCTAAGTAGGATTACTTAACGATATAGAAAATAAAATCATCTCGTCATATATTTTGCTTACTATTTATCCATTTTCAACTGAAAGAAGCAAATCCAGAAAAGAAAGCCAGTTTCAGAAGTTATATATTATTTACCATAGTAGAAAAGAAAGACGTAAACCTCCGGAAATGGAGCTGCTCATAATACTGTATAGAAGTATATAGACAGACAGACAGACAGACAGACACAGACTTTTAATATAATTACAACATATTATATATATTCTATTGTGTTGTAGTATGGTTGGTGAAATTGCCTTTGATAAATGCATAGCATTAAATCGTTTAATTCAGGATAAACACAGGAACGGCGTTTTACCATACTCCGACTTCCCATAAATGGAATTTAGAGTATGGACAGGGTCACTAGGTACACCATACTATAAGATAGATAGAGTCTGTCTCAGAAAGCTGGTTATTTAAAAACCTCGATCGAACCAGCTCGCTGAGTCCAGACTCGATCTATTACTTAAAGTGATTAACTTATATTTAGTAACTGTCAGTAATTTATTTAATGTAATGTTATAGATACAGTTTGTTGATATTTTTATATCATTGTCAATTTGTTTTCTATTTATTTGAATGCTGATAAATAATAAATTGTTTAGTTAACGGAGGATTTCATTATTTTACTATGAGACACAATATCATTTATAAATAATAAATACATATGATTTGATTTTATTATATTGATATTGACAATTTTGAGATGTTCTTTCGAACAATAGTGTCACTGTGTGGCCCTTTTGTGGTTAAAGGGACATCGATTTTTTTCAACCTTGCAACCGTCCGTTAGATCATTAATATTGATTATAAGAATAGTATTAAGCAAATTGATTTTGAATATTACTAGTCTAAATGTTGATTATATTGCGCCAATAATATATTTAAACCTATCAGAATAAGAAGAAAAAATTAAATTTGTATTTAATTATATGGAAGCAGGTTTAAAGTCAAATTGATATGGGATAATGTAATCCAGACAATTGTAATGCTTGATAAAAACTTCAAGATTGCTGTGTGTCCCTTTAATTCAGTTTAACGAAAAATATATGCAGTTTATACAAAAATATGAATAATATTAAACTAATAATTTATCTCTTTACACTTGACACTAATGTCTGTCGGTCATTTATTTTGTACAGAACATCAACATGGCATCAGCAGAAGCAGGGTCAGACGACATAACGGAACTGTTGTGCCAACCATGTGTTGATGATGGTGAGAATCTGCCTGCTGAGGGGTACTGCACAATCTGTCAGGAATATCTATGTACCACATGCGTTACTCATCACGGTAAAGTACGTCTATCCAGAAACCATGTCATACTGGACAAATTTCAAATGCCCAAAATCAGACCAAGCAAAACTACGATTGACATGCGCCCGGAACAGTGTACACAACACTTTGGCGAGATAATAAGTTTCTATTGCAAATCAGACGATCAGTTTGGATGTCAAAAATGCGCAAAGACGTGCCATCTAGGGTGTGTGCTGAGTGAATTATCAGACGTATCTGAAGGAATTGCACAGAGTGAAGAATACAGAGAATTAACAAAGGAACTGAGTGGGTTAGAACAACGATTTGATCGTATGTTGAGTCTGTCGAAGACGTACGTTGAGGAAATTAATACAAACCACTCCAAAACTATAGCAGAAATTGAAATGATCAGAGATGATAATTTAAAGACAATGGGCTCTGTTTTGGACACATGTAACGCTGTGGTATCTGAAATTCAAACAATTATGACTAAACTGGAAACATTGCAACAAACAAACCAAAATGGTCAAATGTTTGTAGTAATGAGAAATGCAGCTCATCATGCTCAAACTTTCGAAAACTGTCTGAGTAAAGTTGAAGCAAAGAATACAATTAGAAGGTACTCGATAGCTTTAAATGAGAAGTCTGGTTCTTTGAAGAATGTTTTCGGACAGTTACAGGTGCTGCCTTCACACATTGCCGACATCGATGTGAAGTCTTCCACTGACTTGACTACGTGCTACATCACGGGATCATGCCTGCATCCCAACAACCAACTAGTTATTGCTGATAATAACAACTTCAAGGTCAAACTGGTGGATATAACACAAGACAAGGTTATGTCTGAAATAGAACTGCTAAGCAACCCATTTGACGTTACTATGATCGACACAAGTCAAGTAGCAGTGACACTAACATTCACAAACACGATCCAACTTCTGTCTACAACGTCAGCCTCTTTGTCCAAAGGTCGAGAAATAAAGGCGAATGGTCAGTGTTTGGGGGTGGAATATAATGACGGTATACTGATAGTGACATTTCAGAACCCAGGCAAAGTTGAAATGATGGACATGAACGGCACGGTGTTGCGAAGTCTGATGAAGAATGTCCGTGGTGTACAACTGTTTGATTGCCCAGCTTACGTAGCAGTTAGCCCAGATAAGTCGTCTGTGTACATTTCTGATTGTTATGTTAACACGGTGATGTGCATGGCCATGGACGGCACCGTTAAGGCAGTCGTTAAGGACGTTAACATGAAGAATACACGTGGTTTGGCTATATCTACAGCAGGATCGGCATATATCTGTGGTATGGATTCAAATAACGTCCACCAGATCGCGACGGACGGTACCAAGATGAGGATTCTACTGGGACGGGCACGTGGATTGACGGGTCCATGCTCGGTTACGTTATCTGATAGACGGGATAAACTGTACATTGGCATGAAAGGCAATGTTGTGAAGGTGTTTCAAATCAACTAAACCCACATGTTATATTCCACTCATGAACCTCATAAAGGAGACTGTTCCGTAAGTTTGACGTCAGGTGCAAATGACTCATGGGATGTAATAAAGGTCGACATATGTTAGTCGAGCATCTATAATAGTCGATTAGGTTCAATAAAAGTGACTTATTAAAGACAAAACGATCATATATTAAATGCAAATTTGAGTATTAAATAAATAGAGGATCTTGCATGCGTGCTAGTTTAAATTGGATTTAATTAAATGAGTTGGATAAAATTATATCATGCAAGGCTGCGCTGCGTGAGCATCATCAATTTTATTCAATGATTTTAGTAAATTGAATATTAAAGAGGCAAGCATTTGAGATTTTTATTTATCTCGTAAAATGCCACATGACGTACTTATAAATGTAACTGTCAAATATATAGATAGATAGATACTTTTATTGACTTAAACTATTACAGTTTTTCATCATTACAAATATATGATAATTATAATATACACACACGTGACAGCTATTAACATTGCAAATACAACAAAATAATCACTACGTTTTTTTGTTTTGTTTCGTACATATTTAAACATTCAAAAACATACACATATTATGGTATGTCAATGATAAACGAGGATGTTCTAAAATAAGATATCTAATGTTGTGTTTTTAGTCTGTTAAGATGGATGTAGATAGTCTTAATACAAGTGCATCGGAGATGAATTTACTTAAACTAAGAATAATATGTGTGTTTAATGACTGCAACAATTCCACAAATTTAAACATGCTTGGTCTAGTTGTGTAATATTTAGGAATGTATATGTTTCTAATGTTAGAGTAAGTAGAACAGATCAAAATAAAATGGTACTCGTCTTCAATATCGTTAGTGTTACAAATTTCGCACACTCTTTCTTTTCTCTCTGTTCTCCCTCTTGAGTATCTCCCTGTTTCTATTCTTAAACAATGAGCGGATAATCTTATTTTTGTTATACAACTTCTTAATTGTTTGGAGCATACTGTTTCGAGATATGTTTTAAAATCAAAATTCTCTTTCACCACCTTATATAGCGTTAAAACTCTACTGCCTTCTATATCAGATCTCCATTATTGCATGAAATTATCTATTAATCTTTGTTTAAATATTAAAGGAAATAGTTTAAAACTAACACTCATGAGATTATCGCAGACATTATTAAAACCTTACTGTTTAGGATAAACCTTATATTAGTTAGCCAATTCTTCGCGCCCTTATTACAGTTAGATAACAAATCCTTGTATATTGCCTTTAGTATAATGTTCTCTGTAGCAATTCGTCCCATTTTTAGACACAGTGTCGTATGAATGTTTATCATTCCCGTCGTGCGTTTTGCCAGCAAGAGTGAACGATAACGGTGCATGGTCACTAAATTCATTAAATGCATGTATACAAAAATCTCTCACACATGGAAAATCGCGTTCTTTTAACAAAAGATAATCAATTACGCTGCTTCCATGCCTATTAGCGTACGTCTCTATACATCCCACACCACAATCTGACCCTAATCTACCACTGGCCAATCGAAAAGAAGTAGCTTTACACAAGTCCAATAACCTGTTACCTTGTGGATTCGCACATGTATCTTTTGAGGCCCGCTTTAGGGGGTTATCTGGTATATAATCAGAGTAATCAATATCGTTAATTACACTATCACGTACAATAAAATCGCACCTATTTGACACTCTGCCATTACAATCACCTGCAATAAATGTTTTACCTAAAGATTCATAATAATATAGATCATCTTGCAAAAGCTGAAAAAGATCAGTATGTATTGCATTTGCTGCGGGTGAATCGTCAGTCCATAAATAAACTCTACCTAGATAAATGTCATCATCATTTCCAAAATAACGTTTATCCAATTTTAACCATATAATAGTGTCATGGTGGTTTTCTACAACAGATCTTCCATTTTTGATATTGTTTTTAATATATACAACTATACCGCCACCGTTGCGTTTTGCTTTTCTATGTCTAAATTTTCATTAGAAATTAAAACAATGATACCCTGAAAATTCTATTTCACTGTTTTTAAATCTGACAAAGTTTTTAGAGGTTTCAGATTGATATTAATTATGATAACTAAAATGGCCAATATAACAAATCAATATACATATCTCGGAATATGTTCTTGCCCCTTTTCTTATACTGTAAATCAACTATGTAATAACACTATGAAACCTATTTTTGTATTAGAAAATGTTAACTAATAAACAACTGTATTTGCAACTTTAAACTGTTTTATGCTTG
This sequence comes from Cyrtodaria siliqua, assembly GCA_037043455.1. Taxonomy (NCBI): domain Eukaryota; kingdom Metazoa; phylum Mollusca; class Bivalvia; order Adapedonta; family Hiatellidae; genus Cyrtodaria; species Cyrtodaria siliqua. The sequence goes on along the minus strand of JAWPHD010005326.1, from coordinate 18,851 downwards.
TGTCAAACTTAACCTGCATTATGTCTGTGCAATGTGATCCTTAAAATACGCTTATACATTATATGTTTTGTTTGTTTGTCTGGTGTTTTACGTAGTTTTCAACACATGTCAGGTTATTAGCCTATATGACGGTCAATGTGTTTGTGGTGTAGGCAGACCACACTTTTCCTAGGTAGAACCAGTACTGTACACCTCCCGCCATCAATAAGAATCGACACTTCCTCCCAGGGGGATTCGAACCAGCAGTGGTGAGAGACAAGAAGGTTTACAACGCGACGTTGTTAACCACTCGGCCACAGAGACGCGTACATTACATTTATATATATTATCCAAAACTCTATTAAAAGCAAATAGAGCAGCATTTCATATTGCTGTACCAGGTGAAGTAGGCAAGGTACTTTAAAATGGTAGTATTAGTGTCTGGTACCATATTGTTGACTCAGCCACTGCCACATTTATGAATCCTGTAATGAAACTTGACTAACACAGCTTGTGAGGAAGGTATTTATCGTAAAAATGAAAATTAAAACGGTTTTAAATAAGATTAGATATAACGTTAATTATATCCCCGCTAAACGAAGTTTAATGGGGTATACTGGTTTCACCCTGTCCGTCTGTCTGTCTGTAGACGTACTCTTGTCCGCTCTATAACTTCTCTCCCTCTGAAGCAAATCTCATAAAACTGCATGGGTGGACTGCCTGTGATGAGAGGATGACATCTATTGTTGTTGAGGTCAGTAGGTTAAAGGTCAAGGCCACCGTGACCTGATAAGAAAAACCCTTGTCCGCTCCATAACTCCTCTCCCCCAGAAGCAAATCTCATGAAACTTCATAGGTGAACTGCCTGTGGTGAGAGGATGAACCTATTGACTTTTAGGTCAGTAGGTCAAGGTCACCGGCACCCGATAATGAAAAACATTGTTCGCTCCTTAACTCTTTTCCCATTGAAACAAATCTCATGAAATGTCATAGGTGAACTGCCTGTGGTGAGACAACCCCTTTTAATGTTGAGGTCACTAGATCAAAGGTCAAGGTCACCGGGACTCGATAATAAAAAACCTTGTCCGCTCCATAACTCTTGTCCCCCTCAAGCAAATTTCATGAAACTTTATAGGTGAACTGCCTGTGGTGAAAAGATGGCCCCGGTTGGTTTTGAGGTCAGTAGGTCAAAGGTCAAGGCCAAAATTACCTGATCATGAAAATCCCATTCCAATCAATATTTACTCAAACGGTAGGGTGGGGGACTGGTACCGGGGGTATATTCGTCGCCCTTAAACGGCGGCAATTGTAGTTGTATTAATTCTTAGCTCGTTAACTTTTTATATAGCGACTACTCCTCTGAAACTACTGTATGGATTTTCATGAAACTTTACAGGAATGTGGCCCATTATGTCTAGTCGAAACTTTACAGGAATGTTGCCCATGATATCTAGTTGATCCTAGCAAAAATTCACGCTGATGTGAAATCCAAGATGGCCACCAAAGCTAAAAAATAGATTTTAAAAAAAAGGTTTCTTGAAAACTATAAGTGATATTTTTATGGGACCTTTTCTAAAATGATCAACATGACATGATGTTGGTCCTTGTCGAAAATTAATATGAAAAAGGTTAAACCTATAGCGCGAGCATAGTTTCTGTCTGATTCTGTTTGCTATAAGTACCTGTTTCTGAACCATGACATCAGAGTGTAGATAGATACGTATATTAATAAACTCCGAGTGACATATTCACCTCATCCCGAAATATCGACACAGAATCGCGTGGTACGAAAGTCGGAGTTAATCTAGTTCAGACTGAATCGCCAAATGTCACAGGGCTAGAATAATGTGCAGCAGAACCGGGCCGAGGCTCGAACCCGGGACTTTCGGACTGCCGTTCCGATACTCTACCGTTTAAGCTAACCGTCCGGAATACATGATATATCTGGCAACCTGTTAAATATCTATTAACCAGGAGACGCATATCACAAATTAAGTAATTGTCGGAAAAGATTGATCCGTCTGTCCGTAAACCTTTATTTGTAGAGACTACTCCTCTGAAACTACTGGTTGGATTTTTATGAAACTATACAGGAATGTTGCACATGAAGTTTAATTGATCCTAGCAAAAATTCATGTTGATGTGAAATCCAAGATGGCCGCCAAAGCTAAAATAGTTTTTTAAAAAACAAGTTTGTAGCGACTACTTCTTGAAAACTATATGTGATATTGATATGGGACTTTTTCTAAAATTATCAGCATGGCATGATGTTGGTCCTTGTCGAAAATCGGTTGATTTGACGTGAAACATGGCTGCCAGCGGCCAACTTTATTTACACAGAGTTGTAAAGTAAATACTTGTAGCGACTACTCCTTTGAAAATACTTAACAGATGTTCATGAAACTTCACAGGAATGTTGCTCCTGATGTCTAATTGATCCTAGCAAAATATCAGGTCGACCGGAAATTAAAGATGGCCGCCACGGCTAAAAATAGATTTTTAATAACAAGTTTGTAGCGACTACTTCTTGAAAACTATAAGTGATATTGATATGAGACTTTTTCTAAAATGATCAGCATGACATGATGTTGGTCCTTGTCGAAAATCATTTTGATTCGACATTAAACATGGCTGCCAGGGTCTTGTTTTGCCATGTCAGAACAGTCACTCAGTTGTAATTAATACATCCAAAAATATAGTCGCCATTTATAATAGTTTGACAATTAAAACCCGTCAGTGTCACCATACTATAGCATTGAGATTATTTTGAAAGTACATGCCATTGAAAGAATAGCTTGCTTTTTTTATTTACAAAATTTGGATGATGTGATAACATGTCGTATTTAATTTAGAAATGATGTTCTCGTGTGCCAATTTTAGATAAATGGACAATTATATGGACAAATTTATTTAACATAAAAAAAAAACTTCGAGTAAAATTGTACTATTTAAAACTTTTCGAATATAAAGGGCACTATTTCTGCCAAATAAATATTGTTTCTGATTTTATATTCACATCAATAGTGTTGAATTACTGTCAGGTATTAAATCATTGACATTGTTCATGCCTATAATATGCATTGGGATGAAAATTTCAATTAACCATACCCCATCCATTTTGGATTTTCTTTTCAAAGATGGCTGACCAAGAGTCCTTTAGCAATTTTTCTAATATTAAAGTTACAGTCAAACCTGTCTTAAGCAGCCACTCAAGGGAAATACCAAAAGTGACCTCTTCATAATAAAGGTTGATTTACACTTACATTGTTCAAATGAATATAGAAAATGTGACTCCTTAAGACAGGTGACTGCTTAATAGACCATTAACAGAATTGACACTAATTACAGGTTATATTTATTGTCTACACTGTTGAATTAGCCACAGAAACAATTCTGTAGCATCTTCTGTTGTTTCTGGCATTTGTTTTCCATGTTCAAGAAGTAACATCTGGGTATGGTCCCTGAAATCATCTAAACAACCAAACGGTGATTGCATGTTCCATCTCAAACTTGTAATACACCGACCCTGTGAAAAAATTAAGTTTCTAACAAGAATGAAACATGCCAGATTCAATTAGTTTATACAGGAGAATGTGTCCAAACTTATGTAAATCAAGTTAGTAAATAAATGAGTATAACACCATTCAAAGTCGTGTAACCTGTTTTAAGTCATAATAAACTGTACATCTTCAGTTATAATACCTAAGGATGTATGTAATAATCTGAATCGTTCTGTTGGTGAATTCTATTTGGATTTTAAAATCACATTATGAATTCTGCAGGTCTTGAATGCACCAACCATTCTTGAGAATATTCTTAGACTTCAGCTCAAGTATGCAAATTTCAATCACAAATATTTCTATAAGTTTATATCAAGTCTAAGAATAGTTTGAAGAATGGTTGGTGAATTCCAGGCACAGCTGATTGCATTGTCTTGCATGATATACTTTAGTAGTGGAAAATTCAACCATGTATTCTATGATCATAGTCATAAAACAGAATAAACAAAAATAATTCCACATGTATACATGTTTGTGAACATATCTACCAAGTTTAAAAAGTCAGGTTTGTCTTGGATGAGAATAAATAATGTTTTCATTTGCATGAGCAACTCTTCCACATAATGCTCGTGCCTTTAAAATGTGTACACCTTTCTCCATCCAGCTAGGTTTGTACTCCACCACATTCAATAGGTTTGCACTGAAGCCTTACCAATTACTGGCAATTATTATATCTTGAGCGTTATTTCCAGAAAAAAAAAGTACATGTACTTACCAAACAGTTCAAGGTGATTGTACAAAAGTGTTGGCTTCCCAGTAGGGTTGTCTGGAGTCTGAGAACTCATTCTGTGCTCATTCCATTCATTTTTATCATATCCAATTCTCTTTGAATTATTTTGGTGAAAATAAATCTCAAACATTCCGTGAAACAATCATATTGTACATACAAAGAAAGATAATAATATCGGACAGGGAAAGCAGCATTCAAGGACGACAGTCAACCACAAAACACAAAAACAAACACGCAAACAGACAAACGAGAAGGCAAAAGCAATAAAAAAAACGCAAACGACATCACAAACACAAAAGGGTTGACAATAGGGCTACCGCCTTGGAACGGTCAGTGGCAACAAAGGCCACTGGGGTTTAAACCGGTTCTAGGGTGCACCAAACCTCACACTTACCCTACTGTCAACCCATTTCAACAGGACAGTGTAAATAAAGAAATCCCCGCCATGATCTAACTCTAACCAACAAGGCAGCATCAATAGGCAATATAAGTAAAACACAATTATGCTCGTAATAATAAAAAAAAAATATATATATATATATATATATATAGCCTAGAAAGCCACAATGAAGGTACTCAATGACTTGGCAGAAGCCAGAGCAACAAGAGAATAAAACATTAAGGGCACGATAGGAAATATCATAGACAAGCATCAAACGCCACCGTAGTCGAAATTAATACTGTTTTATTTACTGATTTCTACGTGTTCGGTTAGGGCCAGATACAATGTCGCAACTGTATGTTGCATTGTCGTAATCTCGCCCACGACATTGCAACACCATGTCACATTGTCGACCTGATCATTGTTCGGCGCCCCTGACCTTAGGCATGGGGAATCAAAAGGACTGATAGTTGAGTATGTTTGGATTGTAATTAAAAATGTTTAAATGGCATTTAAAGCATGCTATAAAACGCACCAGAATAAGATATAAAACACAAGAGATAAAACTGCTTAGCGATTTCTTGAATTTCTGTAAGAAATGATGCACCAATAATTCAAAAATTATACAAAATCATTTCATTAAAACGATGTCTCCCGCGTGCTTATCTCCCTTATAAAATCAAATGGTTAAATGCGTAATACGAATTTTAGAAAAATTTAACGAAATTTATCGATCGTAATATCTGCGTTTCAAATGTTTTCACATTGTTCTCGTTTTTAAATCGTTTTGATTAATTATTATTGGCAAATTACATTAAATGTTGCTAAGAAATGAGAAAATACGATGATATATCGGAAAGTTTTGGCATTTAAATTTCGTTTACGGGAAATCGCTAATTTTGTAATGCTTCATTTTGACTGTCAAATGCAGACAAATGTATTGAAAACGAAAGTAGATTTATGAGCGCAGACTCGGAATCAAAAATATTCAAAAGTATGCGACTTCCAGTCGAAATGGTGTTATGAAAAGGGTGTAATAGATTTGTTTGAACCCATCCCCCTTTACTTTTGAAAATCCCCCCACATTTTTAGAGGAAGGGGGGAAAATCCCCCCTGCTTTTTAGATCCTAGATTGGACACTGCATTTTATATTGTTTTCTAAGCTGAACTGGCTTGTGCAAGATCAGCTTTACCATAGGCTGTCATCCATCTGTCTTCTTCTCAGTAACCAACACTGAAATTTTCATGAAACATTATGTTAAGCATCTTAGCATTGACCTTTCAAGTTTGTTCAAATTGGGTGGATCATGTCATTTACTACGTTATAAAATTAACTTATGTATAACCTTAAAGAAACAAACAGTCTGATTTAAATGAAACTTCATGTGTAGCATCCTGGTATTAATCAACTTCTCTCTAGTTTATTTAATCAGGTTGTTCAGGTCATTAACTATATCACTAAGTTCAACTTCTGGTAAAACCTTTAATGTGCCAAAAATCTACATTGCACATTTACAATTTTTTCAGCCAGATCAGCGAAATCATACTTTTTATACTAATAAAAGAAACAAGTTTTGATGTTTTAATACATATTTTTATAATGTTCAATTAAGTACAAACGTCTTTCTATTCCTGTTTGTTAACATATTTTTGATGCTAATGAAAGAAACAAGTTTTAATATATATATTTTATAATGTTCAATAAAAGTTAAGAAATAAATAATTGACTTCACTTATTTTTGCACATAAGTAGGTTTTCTGGTCAAAACTGAAAAAGTCGGCATTACCACTGTTAGTAGCGCACTGGGCTTTGAATCCAGAGGTCAGTTGGATCCTCAGACAGTACCATGTTGTCTTTAAACATGACACTATTTCTATAGCGTACACCCTTTATAATGATTGACATGCAACATTGTGTCTTATTGTCCCTCGTCTCCAGCCACTAATTCAAATGAGTAGATTATCAGTTACCTGTATAGATGGTTCATGTGATACAGTACTAGGTTTAATAACAAAACAAAAACAATTAGTCTAAAACTGATCGTCTGTTGGCCCTTCATGGCATAAAAACGACGTTTAAAATTCAAACAGATATGTGAAGTGCATTGTCCATGAATTCTTGGCTTACTTAGCTTTCTCTCCAAATGTTTCAACAACGACTTTGTAATCACTCGGCATTCATCACCTTATCTTTCCATAAACTATTTATTTAAACCTAATGCAGTCAATTCATTTAACACATTTTAAGGAAAGTCCTGCAACGAACCGTTTGGAAAATTGTCTGAATGACCTAGTTAATTCAAAATACATTTAACCAAGTCAACATAGCAACGTTTGTTAATATTATGTCCATGACCACTAAATATACCAAGGTTTAGTACTGATGATAAGATAGTTAAAATAACTGATAAACACGTGTACTGTTATTTAATAACGTATGTTTTAATTCTTCAAAATTTTGGCGCCGAATTGATGCTTTGCATCAAGTTTTTCTTGTTTATATTGTAACATAGCACCGGTATAACATGTGGTGGAAAACTGGAGTCTTCCTTTAACGGATGAAGGTAACTAGAGTTTTATTACACACATATCTACATCAGGTCGACATCGCGATACGACATCGATGTCATATCAGTGTATATCATACATGCAAATACAGCTACCATTTAATGATACACCCTACACAAATGTTTACCATACTCAGTTTATGGAGATAACATGTAGATTTATACGTGCTTCGTGTCACAAGGAGTTAAGTGTTCCAGTGACTAACTTAATGGATGCAGTCCAGAGTCATTAGTTCGATCACCAACTTCTCCAAAACTTAAAACCGAGTTCCTTCTATCGGTGCTTTACATCATAAAACAAACAGACAATTACATGGAAATCATTTTAATGAGTAGGGTATTGCACCTGGGTCACTCTATTTTTTTTTTACATAAAGGCAGTGTAACAATGTGCTGTTTAGATCACAACACTGTTACTGGCCTATGCTGGACAATGATCTTGGGTTACATATCTTGATTAAACTTTAAAATATTCTGCCATTATAAACGTGTATGAGTTTAGATTAAAAATAAATGCACAAAAAATAAGCATTCTGAGAGTATTGCTAAAGCAATACACGTCCCATGCCGGCCCCAACAAACTTTCTTGGGGTTGTATTCATAAAAAGGGTGATAATCGGCCAGAACTCTAACTTGAAGTGTTACCTTTTATGAGAAAGCGAAAAATACCAATTTTAAGCTCAATTTCTGTAAGAATGGCAAAAAAGGTCTGAAAGGTTTTTAAGTTCAAAGGGCTATGACTCTACCATAAAAAGGATAATCAGTCAGGACTCGAACTTGATCTGTAATCCTGTATGAAAAGGTTACATACCAATTTGCAACTCAATATCTTGTTAAGGCACTACAAATCCGTAACCCAAGTCGTGTGTTTGTCTTTGTTATTCATAGTTGGCTTCAAACCTTGTGGTCTCACATAATAAGGAAGAGCTTGAATAGTGTCATTTAGTTTCATTGCTAAACTATTTAGAGTTCAATCCTCACCTACATATTTTATTATAAGTAGTGTTTATGGTTCTATTATCCAATATAGTATATATTTTACAGACTTCCAATTCTGTCCATTTTCTTATCCTAACTTGATCTTCAAGACATATATTAAATTATTCGACTGTTATTTCTGACATCTGTGGTTTCCTATATTGCTACCAAAAAAAACATTAAAACGAAAAGGTCTATTTAAGATAGAAGGAGAGAAAATATTACAGTCTTAAGAGTTATTGGAAGGGAGTATCTGCAATAAACAAACTCGCAAAAATAGTAAAGGTCAGTGAGTGTGATGCGAAAGAATTTCTTAAGAAACAAGCCATCTGGCAGATTTATCTGCCAGCTCCAAAGTAATTGTAAGACAAACGTTTGATGTATCTAATCCGAATGAAGTCCATCAAGCACATCTATTATTTTTTCCACGCGATACTGTCGGCAGAAAGAAATATAAATATGCTTAGACTGTGGTTGATGTTGCGAGCATGTATAAAGAAACAGAACCTTTAACATCAAAAGACAGCGGAGCAGTGCTTCAGCATTTGAAAAGATTTATAGGCGTACTCCGCTGAAATATCCAAATGTATTACAAGACACTTGAAGAGAATTTATGGGAGATGGCAAAATATAATGCTAATATAAGACGCGGTAGGAAAGAAATTCACAGAGATCAAGGCATAGTTGAACGATTCAACAGAACTTTAGCAGAAATATTGTTTGGTTATCAATACGTTCAGGAAATGAAAGATCCGCACCAACCTTCTACCGAATGGGTTAAAAGACTACCAGATGTATTCAAAGCATTGAATAATGAGACTACCAGAATAATTTTAAAAAAGCTCTATGATGCCATCAAATTAGAGACAATTCAATCAAAACAAGTGCCTCTGAAAGTAGAACATATATGTCTAAATGCCAGTTTAAGATATGTGTATCAACCGGGATAGTTAGAAGGTGATGATAGACGTCACGCGACAGACCCGATATGGTCATTAGATGTTCTCAAGATAAGTCATCACGATGGCGGGGTGTATTATTTGAAACTCCCGACCCGAGTCGTAGGTTTGTTAGAGAAGAACTGCTTATTGTTTCCGATGATACCCAAACGCATAAGTAGCTATACTGTATTTTGCAACGTATCGCTTTGTATCAAGACTAGTGGTGATAGTGTCGTTTTATTTACAGTTAATCTGTTTAGCTGATGCTTTTGACTTCTTATCATGTTCATCTCGTGATTATGTTTTCTTGTTGAATAGGACATCCTTATAGTTTTCAAAATGTATTTGTTTCTTGATTACCTCTTTCTTCACTCTCTTGATTACTTGTTCATCGGCTCCCAATATCGAATACATCTTTGGTCGCAGTCCCACATATTCTGATATTAGAACACCAGCACATTCATCCTTTATATTTCCGATCACTTTCTTATTATTTTCGTCATAGAATGGATTGTCTTTTGGATAGTCACTGGTGTCAAAATCAACCTTCATTGTTTCCATATCTTTGTACACGTCTTCAGTTTAGATATCCTCAAATAGTTATCAGTATCTGTCTAAAACAGACATCAGTTTTCTCCGTACTTCTTTTCAAAGTATTATAATATTAGTCGTACATAAGATGTTTGAAGAGATCTAAAATTGACATTCCAACATACGACGTAGACTTGTTTGTTAAGTTGTATTCTGGTTTTGTTGGAATGTAGTGCCGACAGATCGTCAGAAAATATCACTGCTCGGTTGTAGTTAGGTTTGGCTTGGATTTTTCTTATTCGTTCTTTTTCCTCTACAAATTTTAACATCATCCCTCTTGCATAGGTTCTTTATAACTTTCCCAAACACAGAGTTATTTATAAGCTTGAAGAATTTTTTTTCAAATTTGGATTTTGCCTTTTTCCTAAGGTCTGTGTTCAACATTATGTACGGCTCCATCCACGGTTTCTGGTGCTCTATGTATTTTCTTTAGTTTCATCCCAAGAGAGATAGAGTTAAAGATTCATATAATGTATCACATATCTTACTTTGTCTCGGAGATTTGGGACTAATTTTTCTGCATATAAAGCTGTTTTGTTATTTTCCAGCAGTTCATGTTGATAATCTGACCTTCATTCTGTTTTTACTTCTATTCATTCGAGTGCTGAAGGATAGTCATTATGAGTTTTGTGAAGTTCGCAAGGGTATTCCAAATCTACTTCAAGTATATAACCCTTATCATTACCTTGGGGATAAATGTAATCAGTAACTAGTTCTAGACCATGCACCCATTTGAACCCACCAAAGGGCAAAGGTTGGTTCATCGTCCAGCCATATACGTAGGTTTACATTATGCAGTTCTTGTCTTTCTCATGGTTATAGTCAGAAATATTTTGATTGTTTGCTTTGGCAAGCCTTTTCTATACCATTGAAATCCCACCCCTCGTGCCCTTCTCTATAAATAAATGTTTGTAATAGTCAGTAGTTCTAAATTTATATTCGTATAAGCCTGCGGCTGTGTAGTAATGCGCTGGGTCAAGTTTATAAGTTTCCATACATGTTTTTCTGAAAGTTTGGAATACGTCGGCTAGTAAAGTGATGTCTGTTTTCAAATATAAATCGTGATAATCGCCGAGTGTTTTACAGTTGAATTATTTTTTATATTTTCTGCGAGTATTCATAATCTTTTTTACTTATACCCTCATCTGTCCGACTACTGTAGAATTTCTCTATTTGGGATAATTGCGTCTCTTGGAATGTGTCAAAACTGTCCATATACTCGTAGGGATAGACAACTTTTCTGAGAAGTACAGTTTCAGCGCCAAATTATTTTCTTGTAATTTTAAAATCGTCATTTGCCTCTATTAATTTATCTAGGGATGATAACATAAACAGTTAACTATCTAAGAATTTAGGTTGGCCGAGGTTGAAACATGTATTTTTCTGTATTGTTGGGAATACACGTAATATTTCCTGACACCTTTGCTATTTTTTGCATTATTAGATGGCTTTCATAGCCCTTGAGGTTATGGAAAATTACATACAATCAATTCTTGTCCGGGCTATATCTCAATAACTTCTTAAAATTTCGAGAAACTTGCTATGAAGTATCAATATCGAGTGAACATGGCCAACCTATCATGACGTTCGGTATAGTACTTTTCCACTGAGTTATGGCCCTTTGTGTTTCTAATATATTATATAATACCTTAATTATTGTCTATTTTCTTGGCTATTTTCTCAAAAACTCCCTTGTTAGAATTTAGTGAAACTTGCTAGGGAGTATCAATATCAAGTGGAGATGTGCATACTGTCATGACATTCTGGTTTAATACATTTTCAACTGAGTTATGGCCCCTTTGTATTTTTAATGCATTTCACTTAGGTAGTGAAATAGAAAAATTCTTGTCGCGCTATGCGAATATTGTCCACTGACGTTTCCGGTTCCGATTAATTTTCAATGAGTTATGGCCCTTTGTATTTCAAATATATATTATTAATCAAACTCACTTGTTGGCTATTTCTCTGAATATTCCTTGTTAGAATTTATTAAAACTTGCTAGGAAGTATCAATATCACGTGGAGATGTGCATACTGTCACTGACATTCGGTTCAATACATTTTTCACTGAGTTTATGGCCCCTTTGTATTTTGAATGCATTTCATACTTGGTAGTCACATAGAAAATTAGTTCGAGCTTTTTCTCTATAATGTAGTCTATATATATTGTAGGAACAAAGTCGTGTCTGTTTACCCACTCACACCAAAAGTTGCCAGCGGGGGGTATTGTCCACTCCGGCGACAGTTCAAGTTATATCTACTTTAACTAAGTTATCTTGTTTTGCACCAAGAAGAGAAAAATAGGGGAAGGTCACTGGGGCGGTTGGGCTGGGGTGGGTTGGGGTGAGGGCGGGGCGGGGGGGGCGAGAGAGAGAGAGAGACACACACACACACGGGAACTTGCACGAATTAAGAACAACTATACGAGTCATCATTCTAGGGCCATCAATCTCACGAGGATGAGACTGCAGTAGTTAAACAAATTATTGCGAATGTTAGATGTTCTAATTACTAGTGAGGTGTGTATCATTTCCCCATCATCATGATCGGTCTAGTTCACGCCGGCTATATATTATTTGTGGTTGCTGTCTATACAGTGTAATGCAACCCTGTGGGCCCCCTACCCCACTCCCCACACTCACACACACACGCAAGCACAAAAGAGACGATGTATATCATAGCACTTTATTATGGATCTTAACTCAAGGGAGTAGTCAGAAACATACTTATCACAGGAATACGTTTAAATACTCACCAAGTTGTCTCGCTTTAAAGATTATCAGACAACTATATTTAAAACAACAAAGAACACAGAAACACATTTTCATTTAAATTTCTACGGTATCGTTATCATGAAATTAACATATTTTAATCTATCAATTTATTTCATAATATTGTAGATCTACTTTTTGTTTATTATAAATGGCATAACTAAATGATATGACTTTATGATAGCAAATCTCGTCTTGATCAACTATTAATGCACGTTCATACGAAGTATGTTCATTTATCGGTGTTTTAGCTGCTACTTTGTACAGGTAGTTATTCGTAGAAGAATGCATAAAGATCAAAAGTATACTCAACTAAACTGTATTGTACTGAATAAACAAATTAATGAAATAAAATGGTAATAGATTCCTTAGCTTTAAATACGTGTATTGCCTAATAATGCGCTCCGGCTCCGGCTATATTTATCCCGGACTCCGGAAGCTGCTATGATACTGTTCATAAACAACAGTATTTCTCAGTACAGAATACCGGGACGTAGTATAAGTTATACAGGCTTTAGGGGTCTTTAACTACTTGCATTAACGTATCAAATTTAGTCTATATACTACAACAATTATTATCTGCGCATCGCGCTAGACTGGTTTACCGGTATTTACCATTAATCATAAATAACTTTATTACCTAGCAAGAATTAGATGTAATTAGACAGCGTATTAAATCCGTGACTAAATGCATTATTAGTTATGCTGGACTTATAGCAATGACGATATTGTATTAAGATGATGTAGTTGATTGTTGTTGGTGTATTTTAGATTTAATTATAGGTGCTCTTTTTATTATTTTTATCTTAATATTAATTATACGTTAATATGTATTGTTTTTTTTTGTAATTTTTGATACTGCTCGTATGAACTTTGGTACTTAATCATAACACTGATTTGCTTTCAGCTTAACCACGAGGCTCCAGCGCTAAATGGTATGTAACGAGTCATCTGCAACGTCAATAACTCACTCACGATGATGAATATAGTGGCCTACTGCGAGAATAAGCCTATACAGATGGAGCTACGGTGTGTAATCATGAACGCACTCACACAGTATATCTTAACTAATGCACCAAATACTATAACGCTAACACACAAACACACCAAAAACACCAACCTAACACACATAAATAATAACAATAATCAAAAAATACACAAGAGCCATAAAAACTAAACCACAACAACAACCACCACAACCAACAACCACTCAACCCAAAACATATCCTCCCGTTGCTAAACATCAAAACTCAATAATACACACGGATTTAACGCTGTCTAAATTTACCATCTAATTCTTGCAGTACAAAATTACATAATTTATAATTAAAACCGGTTAACCAGTTCTCTCGCGCATGGACAGATAATACATTGTAGATTATATCCCTAACACTTGATAGTAATTCAAATTAGTAAAAGAACCACAACCATGCTGTAACCAATACTGACTACGTCCGGTATTCTTACTGAAATACTGTTGTATATGAACAGTAACCCTAGCAGCTTTCGCGTCCGGATCAATATAGCCGAGACGCCCGGCAGATATAGGCAATACACGTAAGTTAAAGCTAATGGAATTCTTACCAATTATATCATATATTATTGTTAATTCAGTACAATACACGTCTTAAACTATAAAGCTTAATTATTAATCTTCTACGAAACTACACTGTATGCAAGTAGCAGCTATAACACGCGATAAATTAACATACTTCGTCAATAACGGAGCAACTACATTGATTGAACACAAACGCCGCAGATTTGCTATCATAAAGACCTAACATTTTATATAAGCCAATAAAAAAACAAACAATCTTACTACAAAATATTAAAAAAAAGATATAAATAACTGTTAATTACTGTATACGACTACCGTAGAAATTTCAATGAAATGGATTTGTTCTTTTGTTTTTTTAATATAATTTGTCTGAAACTATAAAGCGAGACAACATAGTATTCTTAAATCACTTAATCCTGTGAAATTATGTATATGCAGACTTCACGTCTGAGTAAGTCATAATAAGGAGAAAAATGAAATCGTCCTCTTTTGTGCCTTGTGTGTGTCGTGGGTGTGTGGGGATGGGGTAGGGGGCCCACAAGGGTTGCATTACCAGGGTAAAGACAGGCAACCACAAATAATATATACGGAGCGGAACTAGACTCGATCATGATAGATGGGACATGATACACACACTCACAAGAAATTAGAACACTAACATTCGCAATAATTTGTTTCAACTACTCAGTCTCATCTCGGGTGTATATGATGCCCTAGAGATGATACTCGTATATATGTTCTTAATTCGTCAAGTTCCCGTGTGTGTGTGTGTCTCTCTCTCTCTCTCGCCCCGCCGCGCCCTCCCCACCCCCAACCCAGCCCCAACGCCCTACCTCCCTCATTACTCTCCTATGTTTCTTCCCTTGGTGCAAAACAAGATAAACTAGTAAAAGTAGATATAACTTGAACTGTCGCGGAGGTGGACCAAATACCCCCCGCTGGCAACTTTTGTGGAGTGGGTAACACCTACACGACTTTGTTCCTACAATATATCTAGACATACATTATAGAGAAAAAGCTCGAACAAGAATTTTCTATATGACTACACGTATGAAATGCATTCAAATACAAAGGGCCATAACTCAGTGAAAATTATTGAACCGGACATGTCAGACAGTATGCACACTCCACTTGATATGATACCTTCCCTAGCACGTTTTAAAAATTCAACAGGATATTCAGAGAAATAGCAGACAAGTAATGTGTAATAACTACTATATATATAGAAATACAAAGGGCCATAACTCAGTGGAAAATATCCCGAACGGAACGTCAGGACAATAAGCGCATAGCGCGACAAGACATTATTATATTTCACTCACAAGTAATGAAATGCATTAAAAAATACAAAGGGCACCAACATCAGTTGAACAATTATAACAGGATGTCATGACAGTATTACATCGTCCACTTGATATCTGATACTCCCCTAGCAAGTTTCACTAACTTCTAACACAGGAGTTTATAGAGAAATAGCACAAGAAATAGACAATAATTACTGTATTATATATATATTAGAAACACAAAGGGCCAAATCAGAGGCCACGTAACACACCAGGACGACATGATAGTATGCGCATGTTCACATCGATCATTGATACTTCATAGCAAGTTTCTCGAAATTTTAACGAAGTAATTGCGATATACGCTGACAAGAAATGATTGTCAGTAAATATTCCATAACCTCAAGGCTATGACAAGCCACTCTAACTAATGCAAAAAAATAGCAAAGGTGTCAGGAAATATTACGTGTATTCCCAAACAAACGAAACAAAAACTGTTTCAACTCGGCCAACAAAATTCTTAGATAGTTAACTTTTTATGTTACTCACTCCTCAGATAAATTCATAGAGGCAAATGACGATTATAAATTACAAGAAACTACATATGGCGTGAAACTGTACTTCTACAGAAAAGTTGTCTATCCCTACGAGTATATGGACAGTTTTGAACACTTCCAAGGAGACGCAATTATCCCAAATAGAGACAAATCTACAGTAGTCGGACAGATGAGGGTAAAGTAAAAAGATATGACATACTCGCAGAAAATATAAAAACATAATAACTGTAAAACACTCGGCGATTATCACGATTTAATTTGAAAACAGACATCACTTTACTAGCCGACGTATTCCAAACTTTCAGAAACAACATGTATGGAAACTTATAAACTTGACCCAGCGCATTACTACACAGCCGCAGGCTTATACGAATATAACATTTCGAACTACTGACTATTACAAACATTTATTTATAGAGAAGGGCACGAGGGGTGGGATTTCAATGGTATAAGAAAAGGCTTGCCAAAGCAAACAATCAAATATTTCTGTACCTATAACCTGAGAAAGACAAGAACTGCATAATGTAAACCTACGTATATGGCTGGACGATGAACCAAACCTTTGCCCTTTGGTGGGTTCAAATGGGTGCATGGTCTAGAACTAGTATACTGATTACCATTTATCCCCAGTAATGATAAGGGTTATATACATGAAGTAGATTTGGAATACCCTTGCGAACTTCACAAAACTCATAATGACTATCCTTCAGCACTCGAATGAATAGAAGTAAAAACAGAATGAAGGTCAGATTATACACATGAACTGCTGGAAAATAACAAAACAGCTTTATATGCAGCAGAAAATTAGTCCCAAATCTCCGAGCAAAGTAAGATATGTGATACATTCTATGAATCTTTAACTCTATCTCTCTTGGGATGAAACTAAAAGAAAATACATAGAGCACCAGAAACCGTGGATGGAGCCGTACATAATGTTGAACACAGACCTTAGGAAAAAGGCAAAATCCAAATTTGAAAAAAAATTCTTCACAGCTTTAAATACTCTGTGTATGGAAGTTATAAAGAACTATGCAAGAGGGATGATGTTAAAATTTGTAGAGGAAAAACAGACGAATAACGAAAACATCCAAGCCAAACCTAACTACAACCGAGCAGTGATATTTTCTGACGATCTGTCGGCACTACATTCCAACAAAAACCAGAATACAACTATAAAACAAGTCTAGTCGTATGTTGGAATGTCAATTTTAGAATCTCTTCCAACATCTTATGTAGACTAATATTATAATACTTTGAAAAGAAGTACGGAGAAAACTGATGTCTGTTTTAGACAGATACTGATAACTATTTGAGGATAACTCAAACTGAAGACGTGTACAAAGATATGGAAACAATGAAGGTTGATTTTGAACCAGTGACTATCCAAAAGACAATCCATTCTATGACGAAAATAATAAGAAAGTGATCGGAATTTAAAGGATGAATGTGCTGGTGTTCTAATATCAGAATATGTGGGACTGCGACCAAAGATGTAATCGATTTGGGAGCGATGAACAAGTAATCAAGAGAGTGAAGAAAGAGGTAATCAAGAAACAAATACATTTTGAAACTATAAGGATGTCCCTATTCAACAAGAAAACATATACACGAGATGAACATGATAAGAAGTCAAAAGCTCAGCTAAACAGATTAACCTGTAAATAAAACGACACTATCACCACTAGTCTTGATACAAAGCGATACGTTGCAAATACAGTATAGCTACTTATGCGTTTGGGTATCATCGGAAACAATAAGCAGTTCTTCTCTAACAAACCTACGACTCGGGTCGGGAGTTTCAAATAATACACCCGCCTCGTGATGACTTATCTTGAGAATCTAATGACCATATCGGGTCTGTCGCGTGACGTCTATCATCACCTTCTAACTATCCGGTTGATACACCATATCCTTAAACCTGGCATTTAGACATATATGTTCTACTTTCAGAGGCACTTGTTTTGATTGAATTGTCTCTAATTTGATGGCATCATAGAGCTTTTTTAAAATTATCTTGGTAGTCTCATTATTCAAGCTTTGAATACATCTGGTAGTTCTTTTAAACCCATTCGGTAGAAGTTGGTGCGGATTTTCATTCTGAACGTATTGATAACCAACAATATTATCTGCTAAAGTTCTGTTGAATCGTTCAAACTATGCCTTGACTCTCTGTGAATTTCTTTCCTACGCGTCTTATATTAGCATTAAATTTTGCCATCTCCATAAATTCTTTCAAGTGTCTTGTAATACTTTGGATATTTCAGCGGAGTACGCCTATAAATCTTTTCAAATGCTGAAGCACTGCTCCGCTGTCTTTTGATGTTAAAGGTTCTGTTTCTTTATACATGCTCGCAACATCAACCACAGTCTAAGCATATTTATATTTCTTTCTGCGACAGTATCGCGTGGAAAAAATAATAGATGTGCTTGATGGACTTCATTCGGATTAGATACATCAAACGTTTGTCTTACAATTACTTTGGAGCTGGCAGATAAATCTGCCAGATGGCTTGTTTCTTAAGAAATTCTTTCGCATCACACTCACTGACCTTTACCTATTTTTGCGAGTTTGTTTATTGCAGATACTCCTTCCAATAACTCTTAAGACTGTAATATTTTCTCTCCTTCTATCTTAAATAGACCTTTTCGTTTTAATGTTTTTTTTGGTAGCAATATAGGAAACCACAGATGTCAGAAATAACAGTCGAATAATTTAATATATGTCTTGAAGATCAAGTTAGGATAAGAAAATGGACGAATTGGAAGTCTGTAAATATATACTATATTGGATAATAGAACCATAAACAACTACTTATAATAAAATATGTAGGTGAGGATTGAACTCTAAATAGTTTAGCAATGAAACTAAATGACACTATTCAAGCTCTTCCTTATTATGTGAGACCAACAGGTTTGAAGCCAACTATGAATAACAAAGACAAACACACGACTTG